>BPTQ01000009.1:83469832-83538001 GCA_019973895.1 Chrysanthemum seticuspe | reverse complement strand
AAACCATCCCTCCGTTAGTAAAGTTGGCACAAAATCATCCCCCTGTTAGTAAAGTCAGTTAATGAGGACTAATGGTGCAAATTATTTCTCCGTTATCTCCTAACGAAAGAGAGAATATTTACATCGTCAGTACTAAGGACTAACGACACAAATTTTTTTTGGAAAATAAATTAAAAGGGGGACAATAAGGATGTGGTGGGTGATGGAAGTGGTGGTTGTGGTGGGTGGCGGCGGTGGAGGTGGGTGGTGGCAGCAGTGGTGGTGGTGGGTGGTGTTTTGTGAGGGGTGGCAGCGGTAGAGGTGGGTGGTGGTGGCGTTGGGTGGTGGTGGGTGGCGGTGATGGTAGTGGTGGCCCGTTTTTAATTTATTTTCCAAAAATTTTTTGCATTCGAAAATAAATTGTACCGTTAGTCCTTAGGACTGACGATGCAAATATTCTCTCTTCCGTTAGGCGATAACGGAGATAATTTGCACCATTAGTTCTCATTGACCGACTTTACTAACAGAGGGATGGTTTTGTGCCAACTTTACTAACAAAGGGATGGTTTTGTGCCAAAAAAAAGTTTAGGATGTAAAGCGAGACACGGATGTATTTTGGACTTTACTCTTTATCTTCATTTATAATGTTTTCTCAATCATTTGACAGATCTGGGACCTTGTAAAGTTGGCAGACTATCTTACTGGAAGAGATGATATAGACCATTCCAGGATAGGAATTACTGGGGAATCACTTGGAGGTAAGGTTAATAAAATATAAATCAATAGGAAGAAGATATCCTTATTTCTTAAACTACATAATACTTACTACAGTTAAAGTTGGCAAAATGGGAGGTTCAGGCAGGTTCTGTAGATGGGTCGAAACAGGTTCTCATCCAAATGAGTCATTTTAGTTTGAGTTGGGTTGGGTTGGGTTGACCTTAAACACTTTTTGTCCTAGTGTTTTAGATTATTTATCGAGATTTAATGTGTTGAACATGACTAAAAAAACTAAATGATTACAATATAAATCTCATTGTTTGCAGAACCGATTTAGGAGGTTAAATGCCTAAAAAATAAGCTTGGTCGATTTTCTACCTGTTCAACCCATTTCCTTGCTAACTTACTCTTTGATTTGACCCATTTCATTTGAGATAAACATAAGTAAAAGCATCCCATTCATAAGTAAATGGGTAGATCTTGCCACATCTAGCTGAAATATTGCTCTTTCGTGCAGGCATGCATGCATGGTTTGCTGCTTTTCTTGACACACGTTATTCAGTGGTTGTCCCCATAATTGGTGTTCAGGTATGTCTTTACCAAAAAACATCCAGTTTTTTACTTGAGAATGTTATTAACTAAAGTTAAATTTGATATGGTCGTATAGGGGTTTCATTGGGCCATCGATAATGATAAATGGCACGCTCGAGTTGACAGTATCAAGTCTGTGTTTGAACGTAAGACTATGATTTTCAAACTTCAGTTATTTAAAAACTTCTCTTTAAGCATGCCAGCTGTCTTATAACTTCGTCACAATTATAAATTGTAAAATAGTTCAGCGATCATTGGACCATGTGGAGCAATATTTCTGCGGAACTTTCATCTTCGTTGTTTAAGATTGGGTTTGACGTCTTATGCGATATATGCAATATCATGCTTAGGCGCATGCTAACAGGGTGGAAGTGGCAGAACTGAGAATGCTAAGATGGACTTGTGGAAAATCTTTGCTTGACATGATCCCGAACGGAGTTTTCAGATCTAAACTTGAAGTCGGAAATATTATTTCGAAGATGAGAGAAGGTAGGTTGAGGTGGTTCGGTCATGTCAAGAGGAGGCCCCAATCAGCGCCGGTGAGAAGGGTAGAGGCGCTTGTAGTAGATGGAGTGAGAAGAAGGGGCAGACCCAAACTCAGGTGGGAGGAGAGACTTAAGATTGATATGTCGGAGCTTCACTTGTCGGAGGACATGACCTCAGATAGGAAAGGGTGGAGAGATAGGATTAGGATCTGCGGCTAGTTTTTTGGCTTGGGGCTTTCTGGGATTAGGTAGTTTGGGTGGGTTTGGCTTTTAGGCGTTCCGCTTGTTTTTGCCTGTCTTTGCCGTAGTGTTAGGCCCCGTGCACTGCTCTGCTTTGCTTGTGTTGTTTGGGCTTGCATGCTTTCCTTGCTTTTCTTGCCCTGCTTGGCTTGTGGTGCTTTGTTTTGCCCTTCTTTTGCTTTGGGCCGTGCGTCTTTTTATTTTTATTTTTTATTTATTATTTAATATTTTTATTTGTTGGCTCCCTTAGGTCTGCCTGCTTTCTCTGCGCTTATCTTTGCTGCCATGCCTTGTTTTTGCCTGTCTTCTTTTCTGCATGTACTTGATGTTTTCTGTCTTCTGCTCTCTTAGGTCTGATTGCTTTCTTTGCGCTTATCTATGCTGCCTTGCCTTGTTCTGGCCTGTTTTCTTTACTGCATGTGCTTGATGCTTACTGTCTTCTGCTCTCTTTCCTTCTCTTTCTCATCCACACACCTACACTTGCCGGAGGTCTCGTTGGAAGCAGTCTCCCTACTTCAGGGTTTTTCCCTGGGTGGGGGTAGGATCTGTCTACATTTTACCTCCCCCATACCTCGCTTAGGCGGGATTGGGTATGTTGTTGTTGTTGTTGTTGTATGGACGGAACATATAAGGGGCAAATAAATAAATAAAAATCAGTTGCTATGTATATTTTAATTTTTGGACATCTTGTTGGGAAATTGATAATTGGGAATTAGAATCTATCCAATATTACAGCAATATGTTGACACATTTGATTCTGCACGACTCTAACTATTAGTGATCGTAACACTTTTCAACATTCATTCCTTTCAGAAGCACGTGATGATTTAGGGAAGAATGCTATTGACAAAGAAGTTGTGGAAAAGGTGAGTGAATAATTCAAATTATAATCCTCGTAAAACAGTGCAACATTGAACTAAACACACATGTTAACAAAAATTGTTTGGTTATCATAAAATGCCTAATGTGTCCTTGATAATGACTTATGTAAGGATGAATCTGGGTGGAATAGGTAATTATTACCTGAAAATGCACGAGGAAGGGAGATATCCCTTGACAATTCTTTCATCCCAAAGGATTGCAATGTTTGACTATACATATAATTTAATTGCTGTACAAATGATATGACTATGATATAGTTATTAGAATCCTCCTTGAATAATGACTACTTTATAATGTTTTGTTACTTTTGTGATCAGGTTTGGGATAGGATAGCTCCTGGTTTAGCATCTGAGTTTGACTCGATCTATACAGTCCCACTCATTGCGCCACGCCCTTTATTGATGCTGCAAGGTGAAATAACCTTTTTACCCATCTTATTTATTCAGAATATATTTATGGATATATTTTGTTCCAGTTAAAAGATATAACCTGGCAAACTGTCTCAAACACACAGGTAAAGAGGATCCTCGTTGCCCAGTGGCAGGTCTAGATGTTACCATATCAGATACACGCAAGGCATTCGAAAATGCCAATTGCTCAGATAATTTCAAGGTACTAACACACATACTATGAAACTGCCCAGATTTTCTATAACATGCTCAAACAATACTATTTTTGGAATTGTATACTACAATATTTTGTGTGAAAACTTATTGTATAAGACTGAGAGCCATGTTTGTAATCGATAAGTCATTTTGTTCAAGTATCATGACTTATAACTAAAGCATAACTATGGGAAGGGATCTTCTCCTTATGAAAATATATTAAGATTATAGTAGTGCAATGAATAATACATGGTTCATCCGTTTAACCTGGTTTTGTGAGATCAGGTTTGGTTCAATTCGATCAAAAACTTTAAGATTAACTAATTTAGACCAATTATATTGAAAGCTTTACCCGGAACCACTTAAGTCCAAAAACTGAGCCTAATTTACCGGTCTTTTGGTTAAATTTTAGCAAAAGCTTCTCTGTAGCTATTTGAGTTGGTTTGACCTCTTTGTTTTATATATCCTTGGTTATAAATGTAATGCAGGTGATAGCAGAAGCAGAAATAGGGCATCAAATGACGTCATTAATGGTTAAAGAAGCGAGTGATTGGTTTGACAAGTTTCTCCAACCATAGACACTGGTGAATGCATCATATGGGTGCAACAATATATCATTGCTAGTTGGATATGTGCGTACGAGGACTTGACACTTGAGAACCTCTGTTGTTGTCACTTAGGTAGCCAGAGGCGTTGCTAGTGCCAAAAGAACAGTAAGGGGTCAAATTAGCATATGTTTACAGTTCTTTTGGTGGTAGTTATAATCGCTGAGATCTGAAACACTTTAAAAAAAATAGCTTGGACCGAGTGTAAATCATTGTAGAATTGTTGTTGAGTTGTACACCAACTTGCATTAAATTCGGTATATCGTTAATCTGTTGTAACCCCGTTCCATTTGAAGTCGATTTGCAACATTTCTATAAATGTGATCACTTTATGCCAGAATTTACAAAAGAGTCGTCTGTTTCTCTATAATAATGATCTTCCTTTTCTAGTTGCAAAGTTGAGCCACACTTAAATTCATTTCAAACATTTTTTTTTTTTTTTTTTTTTTTTTTTTTGTTCACGAGACTTGATCCTCAAAAAGACCCATTTAATTCATTTCTTCATATTACAATTACTTGTAGGTAATACAATAATTGCAGTCAGTCTTTATCTACGCCTCCATTTAATTCCTGAAGTTAAATCTTATTTCCCAAGAACGACATTGTAACAAACAAGTATCAATCCGTAAAATAGGAGTATCCTGAAGGTACACATACATACAATGGTGATACGAAGTTTTGAAGCCTCTTAAACACAATTCAACCTTTCTTTGGCATGGCTGCAAGCCTAGTATACGTCTTAGCCATGGAGTGAAATCCTCTAACATCACCAGATCGAAGGAGATTCAGGAAATAATAAGTTTTTGAAAATATTACTATTCTGGTTCCCAAATATTTTAGGTCTAAACTATCAGATTAAGATAACTAGATAAAAGGGTCTCTGTAAGAAAGACGAGTATCGACATTAAAGTAGAGTCACATAACTGTCTCTAGCTTAAAGTGAATAATTACCTGTATAAAAAAAATGTTTCTCTGTAAATATTGGCAGAAGATCTAAATATATCTTTGCATAATTAGAAATAATTCTTCAATCACCAGTTACACAACTAATATTATCTAAGGGTGAGCATCCAGCACAAAAACCTGGCTAACCTATCCAACGCAAAAACCCAGCTGACCCAAACCGGTACCGGGAACAGTCAGTATGGTCTGGAATTCTGAGTAATTTCAGGTCAGGCCCAGGTCAAAACCGATCCATACCATATTTTGAACTAATTTGGAATGTCAATATTCATTTCCTTTCTTTGTAGGGATTACAACCAACTAGGGGTAAGCAAGGGTGAATGACCGGAAACCAAAACAACCTGATACAGGACCGAATTGTCCTGGTCGGTTGTGGGCCAGTGTCGCTCAGAGAGGCAGACAGTAGAAATTAGAAGCTGGAAAGACGATTAATATAATACAGTCCAAACTGGTCTGAACAGGCACCAGCCTGGATGAGACCTGGACCATTCACTCAGGTCTTCACTCTTCTGTCCTGTATTTCAGGTCGTTATTGTCCACGGTCCGGTCCGGGTTTTACCGTCCAATACTTGACCCGCCGCTTACCACTTTCTGATGAAAGATTTGATCAGCGTGAACTTATTCGACAACGAATAGTATAATTGTGTTTCTTTTGTAAATGCTACGCTGATATGTGATGTGTCTCAAGAATTCATAATCTATTTTTTCTAAATATATCTTTTAGCAGCACTTCGCATCTCAACTAAGGTATTGAAACTAATTGGGAATCCGAAATAGAAAAAGCAGCTAATTACAAATATTCTGAAAACTTTATAGGTGTGCAAGATGGGCCATTAAAGCAACCATAGCTCTAAAAACAGACTGAAGTGTCCAAGCAGGACTCCAAGCATTCTTCAGGATATCAAGGCAAATTTCTCTGGTCTATACAAACACCAAAATTAAGTCAAGCTACAAGAAATTCATGTTGAAGGTTTAACAGATCTACACCTTGTCGTAAACGAATAATGACATTGTTAGGAATTAGAAATTCCAGGTATTAAAGAGTCGGTCACCTCAAGTATATGTAATCGTTAGAAAGCTCGTAGTCGTAGTTCTTGTAAGCTAAGTAGTATTTAGTTAAGTAACACCGTGGAGGACGGACGGGTCTTTACCCACTGTATGCCTGATCCACAGCCCGTTGTGTGGCGTTTTATTGTAAGACTATAAATACTCTCTACCTTCCAAGGTAGAGAGTTGGAGCTCATAATAAGATTTTTCTTTCTCTCACTAAAGTTCCCAAACCTCTAACTTTCTCTCTCTAAAACCTCTTGTACGCCTACTTTGTGTCATGGTTTGATGTGTATGTGAAATCCAATATCTTACAATTGGTATCAAGAGCCATGGTTAGATCATCTCTTACATATCTTTGGATTTCTAGTGGTTTTTGAGTTTGAAAAAGTTTAGTGGTTTTTGCATCATTTGGGTGATGTCTAGTGTTAAAGTTTGAATTTTGATAGTACTTTTGTGTTTAGAATCATCACAAGTGTTTAGGTTTTGATTTTGAAGGCTTGAATCATCGTGGTTGGCTTGTTTTTGGATTGAAAAGTGGTGTTTTTGTGATTTTCTAGCTAGCGACTTGAGCCACGGATAGTTATCTTGGTAGCGATTTGCTTTGTTATTTGGTAGCGAGTTGTTGTTTAAGGTCTTAGCGAGTTGAGCTAGCGACTTGTCTACTGAGACAAGCCGACAAAAAGTACACTTAGTGGATTCTCCACTACGGGTAGCGACTTGGTGTAAGTTAGCGACTTGTACTTAAGTTTGTTAGCGACTTGGTGTTAGCGAGTTGGTACCTAGCGAGTTGCTATTTAGCGACTTGACTAATTAGCGACTTAGTTCTAAGCGACTTGCTGTCGAAATTTTGCTAGCGACTTGGATTGTAGCGAGTTGTTATATAGCGACTTGGGACTATAGCGACTTGGCACTTAGCGACTTGGTTCAAAGTTTCCTAGCGACTTGGGTGATATCCTTTGAATACGGTTTTCTCTTGATTTAGTAAAATCCCGTGAAAGAATCTATTTCCCGGTTTAATCATGGAGTTATAAAATCCCGTGTAATTCTTAAACATGTCTGCCACCGTACCTACAATCATCTCCACTGTTGCCGAGGATGTTCAAGCAGCTGGTTCAGATACTCGTCCACCCATGCTTGACAGAACTGACTACAACTCTTGGGCTCAACGAATCAGATTGTATTGTCTTGGAAAGGAAAATGCGGTCAACATACTCAAATCCATTGATGAAGGACCTTATCGAGTTGAGACTACTAGAGACATAATTGATACAGCTGAAGATGGAACAATGATCTATGGAATAGACATACCAAAGACGTATGATGAGCTCAATGATAAGGAGAAGAAGAGATACGATGCGGATATCAGAGCTTCTAACATCATACTGCAAGGTCTTCCAAAAGACATCTATAAGCTTATCAATCACAACACTGAAGCAAAGGCTGTATGGGATAATGTCAAGATGCTTCTCTCAGGCTCTGAATTGACTGTTGAAGATAGAGAATCACAACTATACGATGAATTTGAGCATTTCAAGATGAAACCTGATGAGAGTGTCTATGAGTACTATGTGAGATTCCATAAGCTGGTGAATGACATGAGGAACATCAGAATGACCATGCCAAACATTCAGCTAAACTCAAAGTTTGTTAACAACATGAATCCAGAATGGCACAAGTTCGTCACTTCCGTGAAGCTTACCAAAGGTTTGAAGAATACAAACTATGAGCAACTCTATGCCTTCCTTCTTCAAAATGAGAGACATGCCATGTTTGAAAAAAGGATTCTTGATCAGTTCAAAGCTCAGGGAGAAACAAGCTCAACAAATGATTCAACTGCCTTTTACACAAATGTTGGGATTACCACCAAAGCTTCTCAAGTTGTACCTATGGGTAATGGTAAACACAAACTCATTCCCGATCCTATGTTCAAACAAGCTAATGCTGATGCATCTGTAGGAAACTTCATTAGTCAACTTGCTCTCATGATCAGTCAAAACATGAACACTCTCCCACACACCAACAACAACCTCAGAACAGCATCCAATCCCCACAATCAAGCCACTGTCAGAGACGGGAAAGTTATGGTGCAGCCAGTCCAAGAAAGGCAGTACGATCAGAGAAGGGGTGGAGCAGGTGGAGGCTATGGTGGAAATCAGAACCGAGGAAGGATTGGAAATCAAGGACAAACAAAGCTGTTAATACAAATAAACCGTAAAAACGTTTATTAATATTTTGCGATCTCTTTGTGTTTTGTTGATAACATATATAATGTTGTCTTAAGTATAATTATAAGGATACATGTTATTTTTGTAAAGCATTTATATATAATCTTTTAAATACAAAAATGTAGTAATTAAGCATTTGTTGTAATAGTTTAGTAGGATGGGTAAAAACCATAACCCATGGACCATAACCCATGGATCTTAACCCATACCCAAGAAGACTAGATACAATGTATACTTAGATACATTGAATCTAAAGAAAACCCATGGACCAACCCATAACCCATAACCAAAAAACCCATGGGCAAAGAGGAGCGTTCCACGGATCCCTAGCTTTGTGCTAGCCGGATCCTAAGTGGAAGGGATCCGTGGGATCCGTGGGAACAGTGAGGAAATTTGCCTATAAATAGAGAGCCATTTCTTCATTCTAACTCACCCCTCTTCTTACTAAATCTCTCATACACTCTCATTCTCTTCTAACATATAGATCACTTGATCTAGAGAGTTGTTCTTCTTTCTTTCTATTTGTGATCCTCATATAGGTCCTTCTCTAAGGCGAGATCACGAGCATTCTACAAGTCATCCAAGCAAGGGGTCCTTGATTGATTTGTCACTCCGCAAGATTCCTGTAGCGAAGATCTTGTATTTGATATTTCACATATTTGTTGTGTAATAGTTGTGTTGGTTTGGTCCACCGTGCTACGGACTCGGTATCTAGCTTTGTACCGGATAAAGTGTAAGCAACGTTGTGAAGGCTTCTCCGCCAAGTGAAGGAGTTTGTTGACATAGTGCTTGAACTCTCGAGTAGGTGACTCGGGGAGTGGAGTAGGGCAAGGAAGGTGTCCTTGTAGCCGAACCACTATAAATCGGTTGTGTCATTTCTATCCCTTATCTTTATTTATTTGCTTGCACTATCATTAGATCTATACGTTCTCAACATCCATACGATTTCACATAATATCGGATTTAAAGTTTTTGAAATCAAATTAAAATCGGCAAAACTATTCAACACCCCCCCTTCTAGTTTTCCACAATTGGCATCAAGAGCTAAGTTTATAAAAGTTTTAAAATAAAATTGTATTTTAAAAACTTTTCGATCACTATGGGTTCTGAAAATTATAAGGAAGGGCAATCTATGCAACGACCACCACTACTTGAAACTAATGGTTTTATATATTGGAAAAATATATTCGAAACATATGTGAAATCTAAAGATATTGATCTTTGGTACATTATTGTTGAAGGCGATTTTAAGGCTACCTCAAAAGATGATAAAGGGAATGTAGTTTACATACCTCATGATAAACTAAATGATGATTTGAAGAAAAAGCTTTCTAAAAATAGTGAAGCAATAATGGTTTTATATAATGCTTTACCAAAAAAGGAATTTGAAATAATTTCTTTACTCAAAACCTCTAAAGAAATTTGGAATTCTTTAGTTGTAACTCATCAAGGCAACGAACAAGTTAAAAATAATAAAATTGATTTATTTGTTCAACAATATGAACAATTTTCAATATCGGATGAGGAAACTATAGATCATTCATTTGCTAACTTTAATACTATTATTACATCTTTACAAGCACTTGATGAATCTTTCTCTAGCCGTAACCATGTTAGGAGATATCTAAGGGCACTTCCATCGAAGTGGAGATCTAAGGTGACGGCGATCGAAGAGTCAAAAGATTTGACAACTCTCACCCTCGATGAACTCATAGGCAATCTAAAAGTCTACGAGCTTGTTCTTGCTAAAGATTCCGAAGCCTTAAAGGTAAAAGAGAAACATAAATCTCTTGCCTTAAAAGCCAAAAAGGCTTCAAGTGATGAAGAGAACTCTTCTTCCGGTAGTGACGACGAGGAGTATGCTATGGCGGTAAGGGACTTTAAAAAGTTCTTTAGAAGAAAGGGAAGATTCGTCAAACAACCGTATGACGATAAGAAAGGCTTTCGGAAAAGCAAAGAGGACGAGAAGCCAAAGGATGATCGTACTTGCTTTAAATGTGGGGACCCAACCACTTTATTAGTAAGTGTCCCAAAAGGGATGATCAAAAGGCGTTCGTGAGCGGCACGTGGGGAATGAGCGACGAGGAGGACGAAGAAATTTGTCTCATGGCAAATGACGAGGTATGTCACGAATACTATAGTAGTTCATCACTTGATGACGACTCATTGCATAATGAATATGATAAACTATGCAATATTAGCTTAAAACTAATTAACAAAAACAAGCTTTTAAAGAGTCAAAACCAACGTTTAGATAAAGAAGTCATAGAATTAAAAGCAAAACTAAAACGTTTAGAAAAGGGTAAAATAGCAAGTGGTGAATGTGAACTTTGTGTTCAACTTCAAACACTAGTTGATCATTTAGATTCTAAAATTGCTAGAATGAGTACAAACACCTTAGATACAATACTCGATGGTGTTAAAACCGGCAACAACCAAAAGGGTCTAGGTATACAACAACTTGATCCATCAACTAGTGAAAGTAAAGAAACAAAATTTGTTAAAGAATTAGAAAAACCAGCCACTGTTGTGGCGGATCCCACGGATCCCCTAAAAAGGGAACCGGCTAGTGTACAAACTGGGATCCGTGGATCTGCTGTGACAACTAGTGGTAATAACATAGCTTCTTCATCTAGAGCTGAGTTCGTTATCGTTAATAGGAAGAAACCAACTCATGTCACCACTAGACATCCACCTCCAAAATATAATCCTACTTTTGCAAGAAACAAAGCACCATCTTTTCAAAAACATAATGCATCTAGGAGACCTAATAACGTTTATCCAAGAAGTAACCATCAAATGGGAGGGAACCCTAATATGCAAAACGGTTTCTCTTTTCAAAACTTTGCTCCATGGAATGCATACTCATCTTATCCATACATGTCTAACATGAATGGAATGTTTAACACTAATGGACCCATGAACAAATGGGGACCAAACTTTTGAGTTTATTATTGTTTTAGGTGTGCTTAAAGGTCGACCTAGACCCCGATGAATGGGTCAAGGATAGCGGGTGCACGAGGCACATGACCGACAATAGGGATCTATTCTCCACATATGAATCCGTAAATGGAGGTAATGTGGTGTTTGGAAATAGCAAAAGTAGAATCATCGGTAAAGGTACGGTTTCTAACAAATCTCTAACCATTAACGATGTGTGTCACGTAGAAAACCTAAACTTTAACCTCTTAAGTATAGGACAAATATGTGATAAAAAGTGCAATGTACTTTTTACCGAAACCGGTAGTAAGATACTTAAAAATGGCATAACCATAGGAAGAGGAATTAGGAAACATGGAGTCTATGTCATTAAAATCGGTAATGATCCTAAAGATAAACTATGTCTTACCTCTATGGATGATACTTCGACCTTATGGCATCGAAGATTGGGTCACGCCAACATGCGACTTCTTCAATCGCTATCATCTAAAGATCTAGTAAGAGATCTACCTAAGTTAAAATATGAACATCATTTTTGTGATGCTTGTAATGTAGGTAAACAAGCTCATTCGAGTCATAAAGCTAAAAACATGGTGTCCACAACTAGGTGTCTAGAATTACTACATATGGATTTATTTGGTCCATCCGCTATCCAAAGTTATGGAGGCAACTACTACACTTTGGTAATAGTGGATGACTACTCTAGGTATACATGGACAAAATTTTTAAAGAACAAAACGAAAACCTTTAACTACTTTGAAATATTAAGCAAAAAGATCCAAAGACAACTAGGAAGTCCTATAGTGTCTATTAGGATGGATCATGGTAAGGAATTCGATAATGAAGTGCAGTTTGGAGCCTTTTGTGACGCTAATGGTATTACTAACAACTTCTCGGCTCCACGCACTCCACAATCGAATGGGGTAGTAGAAAGAAAGAATAGAACCCTTCAAGAAATGAGTAGAACCATGCTTAATGAATAATCCATACCTCAAAAATTTTGGTGTAATGCCGTTGATACTTCAACATACATACTCAATCGAGTCTTAATTAGACCAATCTTAGGTAAAACTCCATATGAGTTACTCCGAGGCAAAAAGCCTACGCTAAATCACTTTAGAGTCTTTGGAAGCAAATGCTTCATTCTTAACACTAAAGATTACCTTACAAAATTTGATCCTAAATCAACCGAAGGTATCTTTCTAGGTTACTCGCCAAATAGCAAAGCTTACGTCATATTAAACAAAGAAACAATGAAGGTAGAAGAGTCATTAAACATAAAATTTGATGAAAGTCCACCCAAACCCTCTCCACCTCTTGTCGATGACGAGATCATAGAAAGTGAAGCTATTGTAATTAAGAAAAAGATAAATGAAGTAGAAGAACCTTTAAATGGTGAAATCAAAAACATTAAAGAGTCAAAAGATCACCCCGTAGATAAGGTAATAGGAAAGCTAAACGAACGAACATTAAGGTCTCAAGTTCAAAACCAAAGTAGCTTATTTTGTTTTGTTTCAACCATAGAACCTAAGAACACACAAGAAGCCATAAAAGACGAAAGTTGGGTAATGGCTATGCAAGAAGAACTAAATAAATTTGTTTCTAATAATGTTTGGACACTTGTCCCTCCACCTAGTAATCAAACCATAATAGGAACAAAATGGGTGTATAAACAAATAAGATGCAAATGGAGTAGTGTCTAGGAACAAGGCTAGACTCGTTGCCCAAGGGTATAACCAACAAGAAGGAATAGACTTTGATGAGACCTATGCCCCCGTGGCTAGATTAGAGTCTATAAGAATACTTCTTGTGTATGCTTGTGCTAATGATCTAAAGCTTTATCAAATGGATGTCAAAAGCGCTTTTTTAAATGGTTTCATTAATGAAGAAGTATATGTAGCTCAACCTCTGGGCTTCATCGATTTTGAAAAACCCAAACACGTTTATAAATTAAAAAAAGCCCTTTATGGTCTTAAACAAGCTCCAAAAGCTTGGTATGATAGATTCAAGTCCTTTTTAATTAAACATAACTATACCATGGGGTTAGTTGACAACACACTTTTTACTAAGAAAAGAGAGTCACACATAATCATAGTACAAATATACGTAGATGATATTATATTCGGATCCACTTGTCAAGACATGTGTGATGATTTCTCTAAAATCATGCATGACGAGTTCGAAATGAGTATGATGGGAGAACTTAGTTTCTTTCTTGGTCTACAAATTAAACAAGTAGAAGATGGTATCTTCTTCAATCAATCTAAATACATAAAGGAGATGTTAAAGAAATTTGGCCTAGAAGAGTCGAAACCAATTAGGACACCAATGTCATCCGACACCAAACTCATAAAAGATGAAGACGGCGAATCCGTAGATAATACTAAATATCGTGGCATGATAGGTAGTCTCCTCTACCTCACGGCAAGTAGGCCGGATATCATGTTTAGTGTTTGCTTATGCGCTAGGTTTCAAGAAGACCCCAAAACATCACACCTAGAAGCCGTAAAAATAATATTTAGATACATTAAGGGTACAACACAATTAGGATTATGGTATCCTAAGGGCACGGGTGTAGAAACAATTGTATATGCAGATTCTGACCATGCAGGGGATTACGTTGATAGAAAAAGTACAAGTGGGGTGTGTACTTTCATGGGATGTTGTTTAACATCGTGGTTTTCTAAGAAACAAACGGCTCTAGCAATATCAACAACCGAAGCCGAGTACGTCTCCGCCGGCAAAGCATGCCAACAAGCACTATGGATGAAACAAGCGTTAGTAGACTACGACATTCATCTAAGCGACATAGCCATTCTATGTGACAACAAAGGTGCCATCGACTTAAGTAAGAATCCGGTATTGCATTCTCGCACAAAGCATATAGAGATTCGTCACCACTTCTTAAGAGACAATGTTCAAAAGGGGAACATTTCTATTGAGAAGGTAGCATCCGAAGATAACATAGCCGACGTCCTCACCAAACCGTTGAAGCGGGAACAATTCAACCTACTTCGTCTTGGTCTTGGTTTAATGGAACACACGTCGTAAATTATTTGAATCTACAAGGTATGTAAACACTAGCCTTCTTCTTTCTGAGTCTAGGATCTCTATTTCACGCACAACTCACAAACAATACGGGAATTTTCAAAACCCAAGATAAGTTTTCCACTTATAGCTTTCTTATTTTTTTTATACACATTTTCAAAGAAAACCTACTTTCACAATGTTTTCTAAAAGGATGATACCCTCCCGTATCAATTTCACAAAAGCATTTCTCACGTCTAGGACAAATCGCTTTTTCATTATTAATACAAAGTAAAATCCCATTTTCATTGCATCTCATGTCTTTTGAATGCTAAAGGGGACACATAACTAATATGTGTTTTCGGGTACATTCTTTTAAGCTACAATGAATTAGGAGCATTGACAACACAAATTACGTACTTATGTACTAAATATGTGTTTTCGGGTTATCTCAATAGGACATTTCATACTTCTAGTTTATTTTTTATTTCTTTTTACGGGTCGAGATAACCGCAACTCCAAATAGTTTGCATATAGGCACACAATAGGCAAAAATGTTTCCAAAAGGAAAATTTTGTGTTTCCTGAATCACCAGACCCACGGATCCCAGCCTTTATGCTGGACGGATCCCTCAAAGGAAGGAACCGTGGGAACCGTGGAACAGAAGCTGACTTTACTTTCTTATTTTTTCACTTTGGATGAAAAATCCACATTTGGTTCATTTTTTTTGGAGTATGCTCTTTAATGCTTGTGTTCTCATGATCACATGCCTTGAATTCATATCTAATCATTAGATTTTAATCCACATTTTGGGTCAAGCATTCATTACAATGCTTTGTTTTTCTCTCTATATATAGAACTCCCAAAATGCTTGCATAATTCATCTCATCCTCACATACACAATACACCATGTCATCCAAAAACCCTCTAGATGAATCACCTAGTACAAACAATCATCTTCATGATACCCAAACCTTTGTACTACCACCATCCAAAATACCACAATCCAACTCTAGGATATCCGCACGGATTAGTATCCGATCTTGTTGTTTAGCAAAACCAACCTCAAATGATTCATCCTCAACAAATAACTCACCACAAGTTGCTTCCATTATAGCACCTCCCTCATCACCAACAAGTACACCAACTTCATCACCACCCAAAATCACTCTTTTGGAACTCCTTAAGACTCCAACAAGATCTACCCAACCTAAAGAAAAAGAAATAGTCTTTTCAACACCCCCCACATCACCAAATACTATTTTTCAAGATCTTGAAACATCACCACCTCTAGCTCCCATCACATTACAAGAACATCTAGGTTCTTTTCCACCACCACTTACAAACATTCCGAATTTTGATCCATATTTTCCTATTTTTCCACCACCACTTCCGCATAACTCAAATCAAAACAACCCGGAAAACTTCCGCACTCATTACCCACATCATTTACATTGTGAACATTGCCAATCCACTAGGGAAATTGCAATAGAAGTTAGGGAAGAAATGCGTTTCATACTTAACCTCATCCTTGATCGCATCAATACCATTACTCATCAAAACCTCCATCCATAAATTTATGCAAGCATGGAAGGAATCACTACTACTATTTTTCACTTTTAGTGTTATTTTTATTTTGAAGTCATTTTCAAGAACAAGTCTTGTTCTTATTTTTACATGCTTGTAAGTGGCTTAACTACCACTACAATTTGTCGTTTTATTACAATGCCTTGTTTACATACCTTGGCTCCCTATCTTGATTCTCGACAACCACAAGATCATTTAAGCATGTTACTAACCTTTCTTTTTGTAGGATTTTTTATTTTTCTTCACTTGACGCCCCAAACTAGGGGGAGCTACCGTCAAGGGGGAGTAAGAAATACGTAGACTACTTTTTCCTCCAAGGGTTAACTTTTTGTTTCGACAAAAAGGGGGAGAAGAAGTAAAACTTAGGAGCTTTCAAAACTTACATCTATTCTTAAGTTTTACTCATCATAACATTATATTTTGTCATCAACAAAAAGGGGAGATTGTTAATACAAATAAACCGTAAAAACGTTTATTAATATTTTGTGATCTCTTTGTGTTTTGTTGATAACATATATAATGTTGTCTTAAGTATAATTATAAGGATACATGTTATTTTTGTAAAGCATTTACATATAATATTTTGAATACAAAAATGTAGTAATTAAGCATTTGTTGTAATAGTTTATTAGGATGGGTAAAAACCATAACCCATGGACCATAACCCATACCCAAGAAGGCTAGATACAATGTATACTTAGATACATTGAATCTAAAGAAAACCCATGGACCAACCCATAACCCATGACCCGTAACCAAAAAACCCATGGGCAAAGAGGAGCGTTCCACGGATCCCTAGCTTTGTGCTAGCCGGATCCCAAGTGGAAGGGATCCGTGGGAACAGTGAGGAAATTTGCCTATAAATAGAGAGCCATTTCTTCATTCTAACTCACCCCTCTTCTTACTAAATCTCTCATACACTCTCATTCTCTTCTAACATATAGATCACTTAATCTAGAGAGTTGTTCTTCTTTCTTTCTATTTGTGATCCTCATATAGGTCCTTCTCTAAGGCGAGATCACGAGCATTATACAAGTCATCCAAGCAAGGGGTCCTTGATTGATTTGTCACTCCGCAAGATTTCTGTAGCGAAGATCTTGTATTTGATATTTCACATATTTGTTGTGTAATAGTTGTGTTGGTTTGGTCCACCGTGCTACGGACTCGGTATCTAGCTTTGTACCGGATAAAGTGTAAGCAACGTTGTGAAGGCTTCTCCGCCAAGTGAAGGAGTTTGTTGACATAGTGCTTGAACTCTCGAGTAGGTGACTCGGGGAGTGGAGTAGGGCAAGGAAGGTGTCCTTGTAGCCGAACCACTATAAATCGGTTGTGTCATTTCTATCCCTTATCTTTATTTATTTTCTTGCACTATCATTAGATCTATACGTTCTCAACATCCATACGATTTCACATAATATCAGATCTAAAGTTTTTGAAATCAAATTAAAATCGGCAAAACTATTCAACCCCCCCTTCTAGTTTTCCACAAAAGCCTATCAAATGCTACAACTGTGGTGGTGAGGGACACATTGCTAGAAACTGTATATCTCCAAAACGTCCACAGAATGCAGAGTACTTCAGGGATAAGATGCTGCTAGTGCAAGCTCAGGACAATGGTGATGCTTTGGATGAAGAGGAGTTATTGTTTCTTGCTGAAGGGAATGCCAAGACTTATGATGCTGACGTTGATGAACAGCCGACTCAGGAGATAGGTCATAATCATCAGAATGCCTTTCAAGTAGCTGACTGTGATGCATACGACTCTGATGTTGATGATGGACCTTCTACACAAACAATTTTCATGGCTAGCATTTCTCCAATGGTCTCTCCTAAGGTCTCTTCTTCACCACAATCTGGACCATCCAAAGACAAAATCATCTCAGAGGTATTAAAACTATACGATGAACTGGAGGTGCAAAAGATACATAATGAAATACAATCAACTGAAATCATTGAGTCAGATATTGAGAATATGGGTAATATCAATGTTGTCCCATATGATCAATATGTGAAACAAAGTGAAAGTGAGATTGTATCAAGTGATGTATCTTCTGCAGTCAATGATGATTATGTTTGTAATGAATACACTGCATGTGCCCCTGATGATTCTGGTATCTCTGAACTTAATGCCTATAAAGAAAGAGTTGCTATTTATGAACAACGTGCTAAGTTTGAGTTAACCACTCGTGAGCAGGAAATGGATGACCAAATGCGAACAATCATTAGAACAAGTAATTTTAGAGAAGAAGTATTAAAACAAGAGTTAAAGTCCTTACAAGAAAAGCTTTCTAAAACTGCTAAGCAAAAGCAAGAACTTCAAGAAAACGTCAAAAAGCTTAAGCAGGAATTCAGTGCTAAGGAATCAAAACTTTTGAATGAATTTTCCAATCTAAAAACTTTGAAAAACAAACTAGAAAACAAGCTGTACGTCCAAGGTAACACCATTCAGACTGCTCACTTGATCACTAAGCATAGAGTTTTAAGCGACAAGCATAGTATCCCCATTATTAAGGAACCCAATCCTGAGTATGTTAAGAAAGCTAAAGAAGCCCAAAAGGTAATCTATGATGGCAATGAGATCCTTAAGCCTAGACAAAAACCTAGTTGCACTAAGAGCACTGAAGAAGATAAGCAATTAGAAGATGTCACTAAAAGGAAATTGGATGAAAAACTTAAGAGCCCTTCTTGCATAGAGAAAAGAATCAGTTATAAAGCACCCAACTATTCTAAGGAAAATTGGATTGCCTTTAACAAGTTTAAGCCTCAAACGTTGTTAACACCCGAACAAGTGTTCTGGAAAATGGACTTAGATAAGCAGAAAGCGGAAAATATTGTTGAAACAAACCCTCACCTTAGGAAAATGCCTAAAGCAACTGTGTATCCTCCCAATACACCAATGCATCTAGTCCCTAGAACTATTGCCACTAAAAGCAAGACCTTAATCAGTCAATATGTTATCTTTCAACTATTTGTTGATTTTGAGAAAACTTGAAAGAAAATGATCACACCCACTGGTATAACTGAAGGAGAAAGGGGTTTTGAGCAAACTAAAGAATTTTATTTAACTGAAGTCATGCCTTTCTTTAAACAATTAAAAGATCAATTTGAGAGTCTTAAAAAAGGAATGAATTCAGACATTAAAGAAATGGAAAAGGAATTTGATGCAATGATAGTTGAGGTTAGTGATTATGAGCGAGCATTAAAATATAATGAGATTGAGAGGAAGAACTTGCACACCTTAAATGAGAATCTGATTTATGAATGTATCTCTCAAGATGTGTTCTACACTGCTACTAATTGTTCTATTACCGCTTCTCAATTTCATGAATTGTCTGTTGCTTTGAAAGTCTCCCATGATCGTGTAATTGAGCTTGAAATCAAAAACTCTAAACTAAGTGAGAAAATTGATCAGGATGATCATGATAATTTGGTGAAACATCTTTCTAAACTAGAAGTTGATCATTTTGATCTACAACTAAAATATCAACATCTTAAAGAAAATGTTAAAACCTCAAACATCAAGACATCCTCAGATGCTCCAGAGTTTGATGCAGTTTTTCAAATAAACAAACGTGACGAACAGATTCAAGCTCATTGTAACACGATCAGAAAGTTGAAAGACCAAATCGCTCAATTAAAGGGTGAAAAGAACAATGTGACTGGTTCCCAAATGCCTCCTCCTTTAGATTCTCAGAATTCTCAAACGTTTCATCTTCAAAACATAGTAAATACATTACAAAAGGAAAACGAAAGTTTTCTAGAAGAAAATGAAAAGGTTAAACGTCATTTCAATGAGTTATTTGAATCAATAAAGGTCACTCGTAAAAAAAACAACAAACAAATAGCTTCATTTCAAAAGGAAATTGAGAATCTGGAGAGCCAGGTAAAAGGGAAAATGCCAATGACCAATGGGGAGAATGGTGTATCAAAGGTTCACTCTAGTAATAAATATGCTTTGTCTGTGAAATATGTTCCCCCTCATCTCAGGAATAACAAACTTGCTATTCAAACATATTTCTCATCCCTTAAGGATTGTCTAGAATGTCTACATGAGATTGTTGAAGAGGATAAGCTAGAGAAACCACTTGACAATGCAATTGGGCATGCATGCTTATATGCCAAACGATCTCAAGAAATTCTAGAATGCTTAATCACAATATGCCCTAAGTCTTTAGGTGAGAGAGTTAATCCTTTGATTCCGTGTTCTATGCCTAGTGCCAAGTATGATATTAATTCGATGCCCGATGTTTTGAATGTGAACCTTAGTGTGCCTTCAAGTAGTTCAGATTCCAGATCTGTTAATGCTAAGAAAGCAAACTCTAGTGTGCCTTCTAAAAGTACAAATCCCAGCACTTCTAGTGTTAAGAAAGTGAACCTTAGTGTGCCTGCATGTAGTTCAGATCCCAGCACATCTAAACATGAGAAGCAAAGAGTAGCAAAACCAACTAATGTTCCTATTCCCTCTACAGGAGTAATCAGTGACATTAAAGCGAGCAGGTCAAAGTCTCAAGACAATACAAGGAATGACAGGACCTCGCAAGCTAAGAATGTGCATTGGAAGAGAGTAGAAGACCAACCTAGGAACTTTAAGTTTGAGCCGAATAAAACGAATCGTGTTGATTCTAGTATTAGCCATAGGCGTACTGTAATTAATTCGAATTCTGATACTATTTTCAAACCTTGTAATGATGTCTGCTTGAATTCTGTTTCTAATCATGAATGTGGTGTGAATGTTTTGTCTAATGCTGTCAAATCCCCAGTTAACACTGTTAATGCAAAATATCATGCTAAGAAGGCAAAAAGGCAAAGGAGAAAGAAAGTTAAAAAAAAGTGGAAGCCCACAAGAAGAACATTTAGTAAGATAGGTTATCAATGGATACCTGTGGGCCATAAGGTTAATCAGGCAACGCCCACTAGAAAATGGATGCTTACTGGTAGAACTATTCCCTTAAGAAGTGAGCACACTTTGAATAGGGCAAATACAGACACTAGTACTGCATCTATTCATAATTATTCCATTGCCTCAATTTCTGATATGAATGCTTCTATTTTTGATGTGGGTGTTCCAACCATTGTTACTAACCAAATGGAACCCATTCTTGCATGGGGATCCCAATTATCCAATTATCCATTCTTGTCTGTGTTCAACTGCAGATCGTTCAAATCGTTATGTGGTACCTGGACTCAGGCTGTTCCAAGCATATGACTGGCGACCGGTCGCGGCTCATGAACTTTGTGAGCAAATTCATCGGGACAGTTAGATTCGGGAATGATCATTTCGGTGCAATTATGGGTTATGGAGATTATGTTGTTGGTAAAAGTGTTATCTCCAGGGTATATTATGTAGAAGGTCTTGGTCATAACCTGTTCTCTGTTGGTCAATTCTGCGATTCTGATCTAGAAGTAGCCTTTAGAAAACATACTTGTTTCGTTAGAGAACTTGATGGTAAGGAACTTTTAAGAGGTTCACGTGGTTCAAATCTATACACCATCTCTATCGAAGATATGATGAAGTCTTCTCCAATTTGCTTGTTGTCAAAGGCTTCTAAAACAAAGTCATGGTTATGACATCGTCGTCTCAATCACTTGAACTTCGGCACCATCAATGATCTCTCCAGAAAGGACTTAGTTGTAGGTTTACCTAGACTTAAGTATGAAAAGGATCATCTTTGTTCAGCATGCCAATTGGTAAAAAGCAAGAAGTATGCCCATAAACCCAAACCTACTAACTCTGTCACAGAAGTTCTTCATACAATTCACATGGACTTATGTGGACCCATGAGAGTGCAGAATATCTTTGGGAAGAAATATGTGTTAGTTGTGGTTGATGATTTCTCTAGATTCACCTGGGTAAAGTTCTTAAAGACAAAGGATGAAACTCCATATATCATCATCAAACTCATCAAACAGCTGCAGGTTCGTCTTAACAAAACGGTCAGAATCATCCGAACAGACAATGGAACTGAGTTTGTTAACAAACAACTTAGTGAGTTTTATGAAAGTATTGGAATCAGTCATCAAAGAAGTGTTCCTCGAACTCCTCAACAGAACGGTGTAGTTGAAAGACGAAATCGAACTCTTGTGGAAGCCGCAAGGACAATGCTGATTTACTCAAAAGTTCCAATGTTTCTCTGGGGTGAAGCCATCGCCACTGCATGCTACACCCAAAATCGATCCCTGATTCACACTGCTCATGGAAAAACTCCATATGAACTTTTCCACAACAGAAAATCTAATCTTTCATTCCTTCGTGTGTTCGGTGCATTGTGTTATCCAACTAATGAGGGCCAAGATTTAGGCAAACTTAAAGCTAAAGCAGACAGAAAACCTAATCTTTCATTCAAAGTGAAACTTGATGAGCATGGCGATGTGTTGAAGAACAAGGCTCGATTAGTTGCTAAAGGATACCGTCAAGAGGAGGGTATTGACTTTGAAGAATCTTTTGCTCCTGTTGCTCGAATCGAGACAATCAGAATCTTTTTGGCTAATGCTGCTAGTAAGAACATGGTGGTCTATCATATGGATGTAAAGACGGCATTTCTGAACGGAGATCTTAAAGAAGTCATCTACGTCAGCCAACCGGAAGGATTTGTGAATCAAGAGCATCCTACTCACGTTTATCGTTTGAATAAGGCTCTTTACTGTTTAAAGCAAGCTCCAAGGGCATGGTATGATACGCTATCAAAGTTTCTTCTATCTACCGGATTTAGCAAAGGAGCAGTTGATCCAACATTGTTCACCAGGAAGTCAGGCAAACATTTAATTCATGTTCAATTTATGTTGATGATATCATCTTTGCCTCGACTGACCCCAATGAGTGTGACCGTTTTTCAAATGAAATGGGTTCAAAATTTCAAATGTCAATGATGGGACAAATGTCATTTTTCTTGGGATTACAAATTTCACAAAGTCCCGGAGGCATCTTCATAAATCAATCTAAATATGCAAATGAGATTTTAAAGAAATTTGGATTTGATTCAAGTGACCCTGTTGACACTCCCATGATTGAACGAACTAAACTAGATGAGGACCACTCAGGGATCATGGTAGACCAAATAAAATATCGTAGTATGATTGGATCCCTGATGTACCTCACAGCTAGTAGACCAGACATCTTGTTCGCTGTATGCATGTCAGCATGTGTGCTAGATACCAGGCTAAGCCTACCAAAAAGCACCTTGAAGCGGTTAAACGGGTCTTTCGGTACCTCCAAGGAACCATCAACATGGGACTTTGGTACCCGAAAGACACCGGTATGTCACTAACAGCATATGAAGATGCAGATCATGCAGGGTGTCAAGATACTCGTCGAAGTACGTCTGGAGGTGCTCAGTTTTTGGGTGATAAGCTTGTGAGCTGGTCGTCAAAGAAGCAAATGAGTACTTCTATTTCCTCTACAGAGGCGGAATACATAGCCATGTCATCTTGTTGTGCTCAAATCCTTTGGATGAGATCTCAATTAAATGACTATGGCTTTGTATTCAACAAAATCCTTCTGTACTGTGATAATAAAAGTGCTATTGCTCTTTCATGCAATAACGTTCAACACTCAAGAGCTAAGTATATCGACATTCGACATCATTTCATCAGGGAACAAGTGGAAAAAGGTGTGGTGGAACTCTATTTTGTGAGGACTGAATACCAGTTAGCAGACATCTTCACCAAAGCTCTTCCAAGAGAACGTTTTGAGTTTATTCTTCCACGACTTGGCTTGAAAAGCCTTCAACCAGAAACACTCAAACGTCTTCAGGAGGAAGACGAGGAGTAAAGATCTATCTTCATCTATCTCTTGTATATATCTATTCGAAAAACAAAATACAAAATTATAAAACCCTCAAAAATCAAATAGAAAAATATAAAAACCTTCAAAATCCATAAAAATCTGAAAAATTCGAAAAATCTTCAAAAAATATTGTCAATTTGTCATGTTTTTCTCGGTTCGATAATATCTACGGTCTTTGTGCTCTCATTCAAAGAATGACACGGGAATTTAGATATTGTTCGAATTTAAAAAAAAAATAATAAAAAAAAAATGGGAGAAAGAGAAACAATGGTTTATTGTCTATTCAGGCAGTAACCCGCTTTTCAAAGAAAGAACAGAGTCATACTTTATCATGTTTTCAAAATTCCATGCTCTGATTCTATAAACATTTATCTGCTGAAAACTAACTGCTTTGAAAAATAACTCGGACTCTATTTTTGATAATCATCTGGACTTATTTGTCAAAATATCTATCTCTCAATCAACAACCTATGTCATTGATTGAGGGGGAGAATGATTTCAATTAAATTAAAAGGTTATTTGCCATTCAATTGTTTTCAAAAGATATTCATGCATGTTTAATCAATGGAGTTTAAAGTCTTAAAATCCGATCCTTATCAGTTAAAACGCTTTCATAAACAAGTCACAATTCTCCTTAAAAGCTTTCAAAATCAATTTAAATCTACAAGAGATCACAAATCTCAAATGATTTGATAATTGTAATCGGGGGAGAATTTGTGATTTAAATTGGATTTAAACTGATAATTCGGTAAATGGTTTTATAAGGATGTACAAGCTCTCCTTCCCACATGTGCCAAACGATTTCAAATTTTCCATGCACATGTTGAGGGGGAGCATCTATCTTAAACCATAAAGATCTGAAACGTGATCAATTTATATCAATGTGCATATTCCCTCTTGTATGTGCAAAACTCTTTCATACCTCAAGGCACATATTGAGGGGGAGCAAACTTATGAAAACCTCATCCTTCCCTAAAATGCTTTATCTACTTGTTTTGATTAGGGAAGTGATGTTGATATCTTTTAGAAAATGGAATTCAAAGAAGTTAACTCTTTCTCTTGCCTCCGTGTGCAAAACGATTTCAATCACTTGATGCACATGTTGAGGGGGAGCTCTTATTCTAAAAATATCAAAAACAATTCAGGTGCAAAATGCTTTGATAATATATCACAAGCACCTGGATTGATTTTCAAATGGTTTTCAATTGGTTTCTATGGCAGATGAACAATACCAAATAGACCGACCAACTTTACTTATGTATGGTGATATAAGGATGATAAGGTTAGGTATGTGTTATGATGATCCGCCAGAACCGGAGGGATCTACCCAGGGACTATCCACTAGATAGTGTAGAAGTCCTTAGGTTTATTGAAAAAAGGAGAAAAATGAGATATGGGAAGTGTGCAGACTGAGACTGAGCTAGTACTGGAATAAACCCAACAAGGTTCTAGCTATGAAGTCTCGGTAAGCACTGAAGGGGTTGAAGAATTAAAAAAAATTGAATGAGAAAAGGGTGAAAACAAATAGCCCTCCATTTATTCAACCTTAGGGCAGATACCGGGTTCAATTCATATGCTACTGGTGGTTACCAAGGTAACATCGGTATTGAAGACAAGACGTCATGGACCCAGTGACGCACTACACTTCAACTTCCCAAACCACTCAAGTTCCTTATAAAAGGACTTGTTTCATTCTCATGGGGAACCGACATTATCTATCGACTTTCTCTTAGAGATTGTTGATATTGAATAAGGAGGCCCTCTCCCTAGTCTCCGATATAGGATCCAAATATGCAAAAATTGAGTATAGAGCCACGAGATCATCAACAAATCTCATTAGGACACTTTCAATGAAGACTCTCTATTTCACACAATGTGAAAAGAGAGATTATATCTTGAGTCCTACGCACTATCCTTGTGGTATTGCCAGAACATCCGAGTGATATGCTAATATATTCACAATGAAGATGAAAAGCCTTCTGGAGCCAACATCAAACAAGCTCCTGGTAGGTGGCATGTGAGATCTATTCATTAGATCAACCATGTGACAACTGAACAGAAACAATGGGGCGATTCAATCTTTTGAATCAATCCTGGTTCAGGTTATGGATTGACGGATACCTTTGAAAAACCGGTCATTGTGCTTAAAAACTCTTTTCTTTAGCACATCGACCGTGTACGAATATTTCAAATCAAAAGGTGTTTATGATTGATAATTGATTTTCATTAAAACCTTTGTTGTATTGCAAAAACAATTTCTATTGAGCAATACACGATTATTTTTCAAATCTCTTTTCATCAATCAGTGAATCTCTATTCGCTGGTTCACTCACTCCGTGTTGTCTTCTTTGAGACGTTCCGGTTTGAGAACAGCTAGAGCAGCTGCGAAACCCTGTCAAGGAAATTCTTCGGAATTATACTTGATTACAGGCAGTACTTGTACTGATCAACAGGGAACCGTGGGCCGTGTACCTCAATTCAACGAAAGTGATCAAAGACACTTTCGTGCGCTTTATTGCTAACGTTGTATGCAGGTACACCCGACGTTTGCAGCTGATCAGAATGAAGCGGTCAATCCATAGCCGCATGCTCACACAATACATTCATTTCTCAAGAAATCATGATAAGTGCATCAATGACTCTGATATTTTCACCCCATGCTTCTGCTACGCTGCTGCCAATATCATGAATCAACGAAAGCTTCCGCTACTCTGATGAGAAGATTTCATGATCCAGAATGTGAGCATGTCGGTCTGAAAGTCACAACATCACATAATACCAACACCACAATGGATGTCTCCTAGATTTTTGTTAGCTGATAATCTCAAAAGTTGGCTCAAAATTATTATCATGTGGATCAATAAAAGACCTCCACTTGGATTAACCAAACATGCAATGAGAAGAATCAATGACTACGAGCTTCGGAGCAAAGTACTACATCAAGAATGCAAGATCAATTTTTAATGTAATATCTGTTTGTATTCAATGTAATTTTAGTATATGTTTGAGGTGACCTTCCTTAGGGGGAGATTGTTAGGAATTAGAAATTCCAAGTATTAAAGAGTCGGTCACCTCAAGTATATGTAATCGTTAGAAAGCTCGTAGTCGTAGTTCTTGTAAGCTAAGTAGTATTTAGTTAAGTAACACCGTGGAGGACGGACGGGTCTTTACCCACTGTATGCCTGATCCACAGCCCGTTGTGTGGCGTTTTATTGTAAGACTATAAATACTCTCTACCTTCCAAGGTAGAGAGTTGGAGCTCATAATAAAATTTTTCTTTCTCTCACTAAAGTTCCCAAACCTCTAACTTTCTCTCTCTAAAACCTCTTGTACGCCTACTTTGTGTCATGGTTTGATGTGTATGTGAAATCCAATATCTTACAGACATTCTTAGACATCACCCATCAGTTAGATAATGTTAAAAGTCACAAAGCATGCATACTGTAAGGTATAATCCATTATACACTATCAAGTAATAGGGTGTCTGGGATTACTTATCTATTCTAAAGCAGATAAACACATACCATACAAAGTTCCAAACTTCTTATCCGCATCAATAAAATGCCAACACCCTAAACATCCTCCAACTTATATAGTTTAATTTGGGATGTGTCGATTCATGTTTTAAAGTATAAGGCTATGCAATTTGTAGTCATACTAACTGGTTTCAAATTTTTGGATATAGACATTCGACTTCCGATTACATGATTACCTAGGGGTCGTATAACTAGCGATGGATAATGAGGCAACAAAGGAGAGTTTTCAGAGTATAACAAAATTTACCAACTGCTCCATCTTTTCACCAAATCTGATACTGTTAGCTCCCATCTCACAAAGCAATTCTCCTTACTTCATGATAGTGAGTTACTGACACTACTTTGTCATTATATGTATCCAATTCATTAAACAAATCATAATTAGTCAAAGACTCAAATAACTGCTATCTGACTAATAACACAACGTCAAACAGCAAAAGCTCATCCATACCTACAACACTTACCACTAGTTGTGTAACTGTGAGTCTTCAAAATCACATAAACAGTTTTTAAACCCACTTGTTGACTTATGAAAATACTAATCCAGTATTAGTAGAAGTTGCATCCTAAGGAAAAGAGTGATCAGCAAGCAATCTTCCCAAATGCTTCATAATAAAAGAAAATAAATGACATACGTTACTTTTCTATTGGCAACATACGTCTAAAAGTTCAAAACCTACATGGTACATATATATCAACTTCTTATGGACCACACCCACTGCACACGGGTCAAAAGGACCGAGATTGCCCTGTCCCTGTTCAAGTGGAAGGATTCTATTATGCGGACTCTATGGATTACGTAGGCCTCTCTTGATCATTTACCAACAATTACCATATACCATCAATAAATGAGACAAGTTAGTAGGACAACTAAGGAAAGATGCACGAATAAAACAAATCATCAAATAAGAAATCCATCTTTATTCCAACAGTGTTGAGTTCAACATGATTATTTATGTTGTCTCACATAATAAAAATTAGTGGATCCCATAATTTGAATTCAAAGTGAATCATCTGTGAGGACCACTATCTCTTATGTGAGACAACATGACTAGTCATGTTGAACTCAACAGGATCTCTATCCTTATATTTATCAACATTTAAAAAAAAAGGGGAATTGAATATATATTCCTACAAAAATTCAAAATTGCATATATATCCGACTTAAAATTATAATTGCATATATATCTTTTCAAAAGCTTAAAAATTACATATATATCCAACTTAACTTAATAATTGCATATATATCCTTTCTAGACCTTCTTAATTACATATATATCCTTCTAAACCTCTAATATATCATATATATATATATATATATATATATATATATATATATATATATATATATATATATATATATATATATATATATATATAACTATTTAATATAACTTTAAACTCTAAATTATGGTAATTATAATTTTAAAATTGCAACAACCACATTTGTTTTAAAGGTAAGATGTTCCGAGATAAATATAAACTATATGACCACAAACAATATATCAAGACTATGTTTAAGCTCATGAAAAAAATTCACCTTATCTCATATTTAATATGAATACATGAAATAAACTCATCAAATATATCGTGATTGCTATATATTATACAACAAAGATAAAATATTTTTACAATGAAAACATATATACTAGTGCCAACAAGTTTATAAATAAAGAAATTATATTTTTAAGATTTTTATTTATTTATTTATTTATTTTAATTATAATTTTCATGTGTTCTAGAGGTGTACATTTAAATTAAATAGTTATTTGTGTGTGTGTGTGTATATATATATATATATATATATATATATATATATATATATACTAGTGTCAAAACCCGTCCGATGGACGGGTATGACTTGTGGTTTTTATTTTTAGGATTTAGAACAAATATATACTAAAAAGTAATTAAAAGTTAAATGAAACGGTTAATATCTATAATTGATGTTACCATAATCCATAAAACGGCTAAAAAGCAGGTAAGTTTTTTGATTTGTGGTTTTTATTTTTAGGATTTAGTAGAACAAATATATAGTAAAAAGTAATTAAAAGTTAAATGAAACGGTTAAGATCTATAATTGATGTTACCATAATACATAAAACGGCTAAAATCAGGTAAGTTTTTTGATTTGTGGTCCTTTGCATGTTTGTGATGAAGGTCAACAACTACATAAGCATAACTTTCATTTTGTTAAAGTAATAATTGTGAACACTTAAATCCCGTATTGTATAAGCATACCTTTAATTATAAAAAAAAAATCTAACATTGCACACTTAGTAATAATCCCGTATTGGTTGAGTCAAATTACACAAACCACCTCTTGGTTGAATCAAATTATATAAAAGGTAAATTTATTGTTATGCCATCGATTGTTAGATGACTTTTAATTGATCTAAAATCGTGGATTAGAAGATCATATATACAAATCACTTACTCCTTGGTTATCTGAGCAATGAAAGCATATAATTCCTTGCACATAATGCTACCTTCTCCAGCTGATTGCCAAACCATGATGGCAAGTTCGGCTGCCTTCTGTCTTACCCTAAACTTTTCTTCCAATCCCATCAACCGTCTAGCGACTTCTACAACCATCGCTGATGTAACCTTCTTGCCTCTATGGGCGCACTCCCTCACGTACTTCCCTGTTCCAAGCACCCTGGTTATCAAAGTAGCATTCCTTGGTAACTAAAATTTAAGAAAATGAAATTGAATGTAGACACCCTTAACTTATCAGTATGTTTGGTATTCTTTGGCTATTAATGTGCCCTGTTTATGGCTTTACATTACCTGTTATAATCACTTTAACCACAGACAGTGTAACATCTCATTTAGGACAATTAGAAGCACTACATTAGCCCTTTCAACTTTCCTTGAGAAATTAGTAACTAAAGGTTTTTTTTTTAAAATTGCTACTACCAAAATTGCTACTACCAACTCAGTTGGAGATACCCTTCAAGCACTTTGGAATGGGAACATATTCCCAAAAGCTACAAATCAATATGAACATTAACTACAGCTCAGATTGTGTTATAAACATAATTGGTAGAACATAAGTAAGTCACCGTTATCATGCTTAAATACAAAAACGCATCACAGGTGCACATAAACTCTCAGCTTCCTAACATAAACTAATTAATTATATCAAACCTACGCTTGCAGAAAGAGCTAAAACAAAGATAAGGAACATACCAGTGCCCTCAAGGACATACATGCGCCTCAAAATTACTCCGATGTCGGCTTAGTACACTCAAAATTATCTGTGGCCATCCTGAAGAAAGAAAAAGACAACATTTTAGAAAGAGTCAAACTTAGGTCGCACGTATGTGTGTGTACAAATATATCATACACGTGTACATAGAGAGATGGAGACTAAGAATATTTATTATAGGTGGTTTGACAGGTTCTGTTTCAGATTATGTAGCGTCCCATTCTGTGCGGCATTCTTTGGCTATGTCCTTTAGGACTTTCAACTTTACTTCACTGGTAGGGGTTGTAACCGAGAGCTCATTAATAAGGAGCAAAAATTAACAAAAAGAGCAATGAGGCGGTGAACAAAAGTATAAAGTTTTCCTTCCTTGGGTCAATATAACCTATTGCTAGTAAACATTATAACATAGTATCATTATAAATTTCTGTTGACGCGTTGAGTTTTATCTGATGTATTTAGACAGTTTAAGGTGATCTTTTGTGGTTGCCTATTTGAACATCTTGTGCTTATTCTTATAATCAGAAGCATATAATCGGCCTACTTCAACCTTAAGGGCCAGCCAACTGATCGAATAAGTACTTTTGAATCTATCCTAAATTGGTTCATTGCAAGTCTTTATTTTTAACGAACTGATTAAAAAAGGCTGGTTGGTACCTAGTTGTATCCTAATGCTTATTTCAAAGTAAAATAAGCAGATAATCACTTACAGCATTTTTTTTGCCAAACATGTAGTAAACACAAAATCTCAAAGTCATTAAACCCAAATTCCAAATACAAATCCCAACCTCAATGGAATTCGATGCCGTCCCAAAATCAACAACAAAAGTATCCGTTTAATTTGGGTAATTGTATCTTAGTCTGGATTTTTTTACCTGTTTGAGAACCGGAGAGGAATCATCGAGTTTTAAGACGATGTTGTTCTCTTAAGCAATATGACTACCGCATTCCTTTTCACCAGCTGAGAGCTCCCATTCACTTCACACATGCTATTTATAATGAAAGAAGCAAGGCTGAAGACTATTCAGAGCATAAATTTACGAATGCATCAACACGTCTTGATGAATGATACGATTGGGATAGTATATTGGGTCGGATTTCTATGACGCTGATGTTGCTTTCAATGATCCAATGCCTGAAAAAACAAAGCTAAGCAGTCAAGTCAAGAGTTTGAACTAACCAAAACATGAAACATTTAGAAAGAGTGCAAGACGATTAAATCGTTTAGATGACCACCAAACCGATCTATCTTTAATGTTTTGCTCCTTGAAAGATAAAACGGTTACAATTGTGGCTATTACCTACATGTGACTATTTTCGATATTTTACTTATAAACGGGTCTATTTGAGTTGTGTTATAGCTTAAATGGGTCCAAAAAAATAGCTTATTAGAGTACTTGAAACTTTAAAATTTTTACATACCAATTGTATCTTGTCTGAACAAAGTTGCTCATGTGTATGCCTTCGATTACCTAGCTGTGGTAAGAAACCGAACACCAACATCATTAACACGGTATCGGCAAAAAAAATGATCACAGGTTATAAACATATTTATCACCACGGTTTATAGCAGCCTATAAATTCAGTTTATGCACATACTACGACAGTGGTAATGAGCACATTTAAATTATATCAAATAAGATAAAAACAAAATAACAGATGGTTGCAAAGTGTACTTACCACAAAACCAATCACTTCCATACTTGAATCTCTATTCGCCTCGTCACCCTTTAAGAATCAGCGTCGTCCTTAAGTATCTCCCGTTCGTCCATCTACACAATCCACAAACATTTCTGACCATAAATTAAAATTTAAATCTTCAAAAAAACCAATAAGTAATCAATTTCATTTCACTACCTTGAAAATAGTAAAAACACCAGTTATCGACTTAAGGAGCCCATATACATTATGAAGATAAAAAAGTATCACTTATCGACCACCCAACAATACCAGCTATGAAGTTAAGGCCAAAAAGATGAGACTCAGACAGGGAAGTAACCCGTAAAAGAAAGAAACATCTTGCATGGCTGCAAACCAAATAGGTTGCCACGCCAAGTTCAAGACGATATCAGCTTTTACCAATCCCATGTAAACTCATCGTTGCCCCGTTAATACTGATGACACCAAGCTGATAAGCCAAGAAGGCCAGGGTTGATGAGCCGAATAAACAGGTGCAACCAAACCGCATGCCGATTTTAATAAAAATTAAGGGGTCATGTTACGCCGGATCTACAATGTTTTACTCCAAGCCTCCTTACGCGCTCTGGCAATATACAGCGAAGTAGCCCTGGCCGGTACCAACAACTGTTCATCTGGAACATCAGAATCAGCCATGTTGTTGGAGAGTAATCTGAAGAAGTTTGTTTAATCAACTTTGTTGATAACCATGGTGTTCGACAGTTCGTCAATAAGCTCTTTATTATACCTTGTGAGGTCGTGTTTCTTGGTCATTATACCCAGATACTCGTCCATAAACTTAGTGCCATATCTAAAGTGAATCAAGAACACACATTACAGATTGTTACAATTTACAATTGGAAAAAATAGCAAAAATATTATAGAGGCAAATTCATATGTCTGTTATTTTATATATAGAATACTGGAAAATGGAAAACCAAAGTGATTGATTCTGCGATTGGGTGTCACCTGTCAATTAGTAGTTATATAAAGGAAATTATTCCAGTCATAGAGTTAAATCATATGCTATATCCATCCGTATTCATAAATTTTCCTATAATGTCACATGCTTGTAAACTTCTGATGAGTTTCTTTGTAAGTTCTTTTGAATGAAAAATGTCCTACTCCTTACCACTGGCTTTTCTTAACTTTTGTTTTTTTCTATGGATTCTAAGTTTTGGCCTAAATCACATGAATAGTGGAGCTAGGTTTCTGTGCTGGTGTATTCATTCTGTGCACTTTCACCTATTAAATCAATATAGCATATATGTTCTTACAGTAACAATCTAATATGCAATGTTGTGATTAGTTTAGGAGGTATCCTGATCGTATAACATTGATTTGGGGCAATCATGACAGCCGACAGATCACACAGGTCTCCTTTTTTATTGATTTGTGGGTTGATATCATGCAATTTTTGGAGAGCTGACCTGTATTCCCTATGCTAGGTATATGGATTCTATGGCGACTGCTTGAGGAGGTATAGTTCTGTCAATATTTGGAGATACTGCACCAATTTATTTGATTACTTAAGGTTTGCTATCTTGGTACACTTAGTTTTCATTGTTATCTGATTTGTAACAGGATATGAGAGGACTCAAATTTCTTAAAACCCGACCATTAAGGAATAACGACCAAATTATCCATTCTTCAATAGCTGAAAAGATCTTAAAAACTAAATGATTTCATTACCCAGCTACACACTTATTTCACCAAATTTTTTGATCATATCCCTAACATAAGAATTTCTAATACGTACTCCGAACTCATCAAGATTTTATCCACTACCTAGCTACACACATTAATAGGTCCATTATTCCCCAAAAGCAAGCATCAACCATGAACTAAAACGACTTGATCGTGTCATAATCATAACCAACAACAACCCTGTTATCTTTACTTTTCTTACCTTTGCTATACTTCACTTTATTTAAGTCATCTTTCTCAATCGATAATGCTTCCTTTTACAATATGTGTTGTTACAGTTAGTTATCCATATTCTGACCATCTAATTTATAAAATCAGCATAAGAAGTTGTAATTCATAAAAAGATACAATTTTAGAAAAGAAAAGTTGTAATTGATCAGACAAAGCACGAAAAGATACAATTTTAGAAAAGATTCAATTTTTGACAGCAATCATAACAAATAAATTATACCCATTAATCGGATCACACAATATATCAATCAAATTAAGCAATAAGAAACAATTAACAAAACTGATGAACTAAATTAGAAATAAAAAAATAAAAATAAAATAAAAAACGTAACAAAATTATGAATAAGAATCATATCGGATTCATACAAAATTGATGAAGAAAAGCATATCGTGTGAGATTTGTGAACCGGCTAAAAGTAGGTGGTGATGATAAATTTTGTTTCTTTCCCGTTTCGATAAGATAACTCTCGAAGAAAAGAATTGATAAACAAAAAAACAACCAAACCTGAATCCGTAGTTTTTGTGCGTGAATACTGGAACCTTTGATGTATAACCTGTGTACGGAACCTTTGAGAAGCACAAATAAGCGGTGAGGCGGTGATAGATTTGTTTATCAACGGGGCTAACAAAGCGGGCTACACATAGCCCATGAAAAAGCCGGCCCAAGACGAATAATAAAATATGATAGTTTCGGAAGTGTATAGGGGTGTTCATGGGTTGGGTAATATCCGAATAAACCGAAAACCGAAACCGAATCGAACCGAAAATAATCGAAAATAACCGAACCGAACTCGTAACCGAACCGAAATTGCCAAAACCGAACCGAACCGAAATAAAAGTTCGGTTTTCAGTTGAACCGAAAACCGAACCGAAAACCGAAATTAAATAAATATATATATATTTTTATAAATTTATATTAAAAAAATATATTAAAACTCTTTTATAATATATATTTAATATTTTTAAGCTTGAAAATTATTATTTTTTTCAAAAAATATATATAAAATAATATAGATTTAATATTTTTAAGCTTGAAAATTATTATTTTTTTCAAAAAATATATATAAAAATGAAAAAAATATTAAATTTAGGTAATTCGGTTCGGTTTTCGGTTTTCGGTTCGGTTAGGTGTTCGGTTTTCGGTTATGCCCAAAAAAAAAATTAACCGAACAAACCGAACAAACCGATAACCGAACCGATGAACACCCCTAGAAGTGTATATAGTGTGATATCTTGAATAAGGTATAATTATCTTGTATGGTAATATATATCATAATATTTTTTTAATTGTTATCTTAATAATATACATACCTAAAATACAAATTTCAGAATTTTTTATCATCTCCTTATTTATATTGATTTGAAAGATATAAATAAAAAATAATTTACTCTAGTGGTAAGTTGTTTACAAAAATCAATAATGACCCAAGTTCAACTCTAACATATGTCTTCTTTTTAATAAAAGAATTTTAAAATTAAAAATAATAAAAACAAAAACGAAATTTAAAATTAAAACAAATAAAATTGTACATATAATTAACATAATGCCACATGTCATTTAAAAAAATAAAAAAAAATGTCACATAAATACAATGATGACATGGAAATATGACTTGGCATTATGGGATGCCAAGTGGCATTATGACGTGGCATGCCTCCTCTTATATATAATGTATATATATATATATATATATATATATATATATATATATATATATATAAGTGTAACTTTCTTTTCAGAACTTATATAAGTGCGAAAACTGACAGAGCCTATCTTAACCACTCAAATACTTGATTAATAGCTATAAAACACTATGACATTAATGTAAATAAATGAAAGATGATATCACAGTTTTTAAAACAGAGAAGGTGATAAAGTAATTTCATTTTATTCTCAAGCCAACTGTTTCATACTTATTTTTCGATTGGACTTTCATATATGAGTTAATTGCATTTTTGGTCCCTGTGGTTTGGCCAAATTACAGATTTGGTCCCCAAAACTTTGAAAGTGCACCAGAGGTCCCCATTTTCAAGTTTCCGTTGCACGTTTGGTCTCTGGCCAAAGTTAAATGACTAAAATACCCTTATCTTCTTCCCCTTTAATTTTCTAATTACTTTTTCTTTTTATTTATTCATCCATAATTCATTCTAATTACTTCTTCCCCTTTAATTACTTCTTCCCCTGCAATTCACTCTTAAAACAAAACCATAATTCAAACCTAATTCAAACTAGATAAGCTTATACATAGTTCATGTTCAGTTTTATCTACTTCAAAATCATAATTCAAACCTAAACCCATAATCATAAAACTAAATTCAGAATCTAATTAATTATAACCTAATCCCTAGATCAAAACTTAAATCCAACCATAAACCTGAATCAAATTCAACTTCAAACACTAAATCAACATCGAATTTCAAACCAAATTCCAATATAAAACTGAAATCGATCAAACCCTTAAAACGAATTTCAAAACCCCTAAATAAAACTGAAAACGAATCAAAATCTTGATGAGGATGTTAATGGGTATTTGGCGGATTTACATGAGTATGGTGGGGATGATGGGTAATTAAAATGGTGGATTTAGAGGAGTATGATGATGATGATCGGTGTCTAGTTTTGATGTTTGAAGATCTGCTTGGGGTGTATGATAATGGATATAGAGGAGTAAGTATCTGGTGATGGATTTAGAGGAGTAAGTGTCTGGTGATGGATTTAGAGGATGTTTAATCTTAAACTAAAGATCTGCTTAGGTTGCAATGTTTATATGAATCTCAAACTGAAGATCTGCTGCAAACAGTGATGATGGCTTGTGTCAATGGTTGCTTTCAGTTTGAGATTCATATAACCATTGAGTATGCATTGGGTGTGTTAGCAGATATCTTGGTATTGGATGAATAAATAAAAAGAAAAGTAATTAGAAAATTAAAGGGAGAGAAGATAAGGGTATTTTAGTCATTTAACTTTGGCCAGGGACCAAACGTGCAACGGAAACTTGAAAATGGGGACCTCTGGTGCACTTTCAAAGTTTTGGGGACCAAATCTGCAATTTGGCCAAACCACAGGGACCAAAAATGGAATTAACTCTTCATATATTTAGTCTTTATGTTTGGTATCACATTAAAAAAGTGTATTTTTACTCATATACTCTTTTTAATTTAAGGACAAAATTACACGGTTGGTCCCTGTGGTTTGCTTGTATTGCAAGTTTGGTCCCTAAGTCATTTTAATTATCCTACAGATACCTATTTTTGAAACGTTGCACTCTTTTAGTCCCTATTTTGGATGGCCGTTAGTGCAGACCGTTAAGTATTTTGCGCTGTTAGTCCTTCGTTAATAAATTTTGCATCGTTAGTCCTTATTTTTTAAAATATAGTTTTCCACAGTTAGTCCCTCCGTTAATAATAGTTATCGCCCGATTTTTTACGTTTTTGTCCTTTTTCGTTCGTTTTTTATCCGTTTCCCCCCGTTTTTTTACGTTTTTCGTCCGTTTTCTTTCGTTTTTTATAGTTTTTGTCCGTTTTTCTTACGTTTTATCCGTTTTTCTTACGTTTTTATCGGTTTTCATCTGTTTTTGTCCGTTTTTCTAACATTTTTCTTAAATTTTTATCCGTTTTCTTACGTTTTGTCTGTTTTCTTTCGTTTTTGCCCGTTTTCATCCGTTTTTGTCCGTTATTCTTACGTTTTGTCCGTTTTTCGTACGTTTTTATCGGTTTTCATCCGTTTTTGTCCGTTTTTCTTTCGTTTTTGTACTATTTCAACATATTGAAAATTTTTCCAAAAAGAAAAAAAATTTCAAAAAAAAAAAATGGAAAAAAAATATTTCCGAAAAAAAAATTTGAAAAAAAAAAAAAAAAATTCAAATTTCAAAAAAAAATTGAATAAAAAATTTCAAAAAAAATTTTTGAAAATTTGGACATATTGTAAAAAAAAATTAGAAAAAAATATTTCCGAAAAAAAAAATTGAAAAAAAATAAAAAAAATTCAAATTTCAAAAAAAAATTTGAATAAAAAATTTCAAAAAAAAAATTGAAAATTTTTTTAGAATTTTTTTTTTGAAATTTGAAATTTTTTTTCAAATTTTTTTTCGGAAATGTTTTTTTTCCAATTTTTTATTTTGGAAATTTTTTTTCCAATTTTTTTTTCTTTTTTGAAAAAAGTTTCAATATGTTGAAATAGTACAAAAAAGAAATAAAAACGGACAAAATGTAAGAAAAACGGACAAAAACGGATGAAAACCGATAAAAACGTACGAAAAACGGACAAAACGTAAGAACAATGGACAAAAACGGATGAAAACGGGCAAAAACGAAAGAAAAACTAAACGTAAAAAAAATGGACAAAAATGTAAGAAAAATGTTAGAAAAACGGACAAAAACAGATGAAAACCGATAAAAACGTAAGAAAAACGGACAAAAACTATAAAAAAAACGAAAGAAAAAGGACGAAAAACGTAAAAAAAACGGGGGGAAACGGATAAAAAACGAACGAAAACGGACAAAAACGTAAAAAATCGGGCGATAACTATTATTAACGGAGGGAGTAACTGTGGAAAACTATATTTTAAAAAATAAGGACTAACGGTGAAAAATTTATTAACGAAGGACTAACAGCGCAAAACACTTAACGGACTGCACTAACGGCTATCCAAAATAGGGACTAAAAGAGTGCAACGTTTCAAAAATAGGTATCTGTGGGGTAATTAAAATGACTTAGGGACCAAACTTGCAATACGAGCAAACCACAGGGACCAACCGTGTAATTTTGTCTAATTTAATTAAATCCATTGATATTATAAAGTTTTGATTGATTTTAGAGGAGTTCTGACAGTTCTCGCACTTATATGAGTTCTGAAAAAAAAGTTCCCCTATATATATATATAAATACTAGGAAGTGAATTAGGCCGTGCTAAGCACGGCCCATAAAATTTATATTTTAGGTTTTTAAGCTTAGAAGAAAGGGACGGTGATTAGTTACAACAAAACTATCACAATATATTAATTTCATTATAATACGATATTGTACAAACTTTCCGACAGTAATATAGCAATATTTGTAGGTTGTAAAAGAAATATAACGTAAAATTCTAAAAATAATTTTGTTCGGATATATAAGCTCATTCATGTCCTCCCTTGAATATCAACTGAAATAAATGATCATAAGTCTTTCTTCAATGTTATGTACTTATGTCTTTCACCTAAGAGTTAAAGACCTAAGATAAATAAGATTTTTGTTATATCCTCTAAATTTATGTGCTTACATATCTTTCTACACACACAAATATATATTTTTTTACTTATTATGTCCCATACATTCAAAACGTCAATTCAACTACACCACCTCTATCATACAAATTATATCTCACATGTCTCCATTGAGACTTAAACCCACAATCTCTAGGTTAATGGACCACTCACATACCGTTAGGCCAAGAGACCTTTGGTATCTCATCATCTTACTTAAACATCAAATTTAGAAAATATTTAGTATATTGAAATTTTATTGGTCATGTGTAGATTTGTTTTTAAGAGTTGAGATCAATATAGAACCAAAATTTGCCATAAAACAAATGAACCAATCATAGCCCTCCATTTTTTATATAAATTAATAAAAAATCATTTTTCACCTTTTTTTTAAAACAACATATCTTACAAACGGTAAATTTCAAAATATAAAAAATACACCATCGCGACGAGAATTAAATTATCTTTCTATAGATATGCACTTTTATATATTTTCGACAAACATTTTTTTTCAAAAATTCCGTCCGAAAAAATCATATATGATTTTTACGAATCATATATGATTTTCAAAAATCATGTATGATTCGATTTTTATGAATCATATATGATTTTTACGAATCATATATGATTCTCAAAAAGCATATATGATTCGTAAAAATCGAATCATATATGATTTTCACAAATCATATATGATTTTTGTTGACCGAAATTTTGAAAAAAAAAAGTGGTTAAAAATATATAGTAGTGCATATCTATAGAAAGATAATTTAATTCTCGTCGCGATGGTATAATTTTTATCACGTAACGATTAACGGTTTGCGAGATATTTAATTTTTTAAAAAATGGTGAAAGTTTATCATAATAAAAAAATGAATGGCTATTATTGGTTCATTGGATCTATGGTAAATTTGAGATCTACATTGAACTTTTGTCTTGTCTTTAAAGCCAAGAAAAAGAATCTAATTATGAATCGATAACTATATAAATATTTCATTAAATAAATTGGGTCATACTATTGCAACCCCCCCTACCCCCTAGCTGCCACCTTTGTCCCCCCTTTGTCCCCCCGCTTTTTCCAGTACAACACAGTTTTTTGTCAGTTTCTGTTCCGTATTTCTGACAGTTTTAAGCGTTTGGCTTATTAAACTTTATATTTACAGTTCCGCATTTTCAGATTTATAGCGTTTTGATATAAACAAAATTATAAAAAAAAAAAATAAATAAAAAAAAAAAAAAAAAAAAAAAAAAAGGGGGGGTGGGGGGGGAGGGGGGTCTTAATAACCAAATGGGGGGTATTAATAACTCAACCCAATAAATTACATGAAGACACTCCCTCTTTCTGTTACCCATAACTTGCTCACCTAATACAACAACTTTTTTGTATAGTTACATCACATTCAAGTAATGGGATGTACAAGTCAATAGCAGTCACATCTCCTTTCTTCAAAATTCTCACTGCAATTTTGGTGAGACATTTCAGAGATCACTACTAACAATCTTTGGATAACAATTTTGCTTATAAATCTTTTTAAAGGCTATTAAAAAAAATAATAATGAGGCAATAAGGTTTGAACATTTTGAGTACCAAGGCCGCAAGATTTTAACACAAACCAAGCTTCAAATGTATGAACTCATGATAAAATGATTTCATCAATCTGTTTTGACCTTACCCTTCGAAATAAATTTGTTTTAAGCCATTATACTCTTTACAACCTATAGCATTGCGACACTTCATATTTTCTAGTGTCTACTACATGGCATCATATTCTACACTACTTCTCTTACATAAAATTTATTGTACAATACATGTCTTTGCTAGCCTTCATATTTATTCGAACATGAATATTTAAACTTGTAGTTTGTAAATGTCACAATTCTCAATTTCCGGTCATTTTTCAAATTTATATTTTCATTAAACGTTTATTTTTCTATTAAATAAACGCTATCGCGTAATCATTTAAATTGAACATTTGATCCGACACTTCCAAAAATAATCATATATATTTTTATACTCATGTTAAGACTATAAAAATTATATTTTAGTTTACCCGATGTTTTGAATTTATTTTGTATATAAATGGTTATATTTATATAATTACGACGGTTTTCGTAAATTCCACTCGATAAATATTTATTCACTAAATTCTTGTAAGAAATGTATTTTTATAATTTTTATGACTTCAATATATTTTATTTTGCTCCGTTAAAATCTATTTTTAGCTAACGCTACCTTAAATGTTTAAATAAATACACAAGTCATTCATTATTCTTAATTAACTACACCTTTATCCTACATTAATATACTTAAATACTACTAAATGCAAACTCTTTTATTTCTTTTATGTGTGTCGACATGCACAAGGGTGAGTCACAACTCACATTTGCAAAATATCCTACATTTAAATCATATTATACTTTCACTAACACATAGATACTCATTTCTTCTAAGTGTAAAAGATCAAGCCATTTTCTCTTCCTCTCTTCTCTTGCAAACCGGCCAAGCATCAAGGATCAAGGAGGGATCATCAAATTTTTCTAGACAAGTTATTTATACTCTAGTATCACTTTTGTTTAAGGTTTTGAAATAAAAACCTTGGGTGATTAGGATTAAACCTTTGTTCATTAACCTCATCAAGTTAACTAGTAAGCTTTTCATATTCATGATCATATTTCATATTCATTGTTATATTCATTTCATCATATTTGAGAAAACATGCAAGTCTCATGGATGTTTATACCACTTTTTCATTATAACTATTGCAACAGGTGAGTTCGTAGCCCCACTTTTACTCGTTTAATTGTTTTATAAACTCTTCGGGGGAGATACATGCTCAACTACTTGCTTTTACTTTACATTTATATGAACTTGAATATCTTTTGTTTCACTCTATGTGCGCGTAAGTAGATTATGCCCGAACTAAATTGATCACTATCTTTTGAACGCTATTAGTTGAAACACTTTCCTTGATTTTGAACCCTTCGACATGTATATTTGAGCTCTTTTAAATTGATTCGAACCCTTTAACATATAAGTGAACACTTTGGACTTGATATGAACTTTCTGACATATAGTTGATCTCTTTTAACTTGTACAAGGACCCTTTTGATATATTTTAAACTTGTTTGACGTGATTTTGAACGCTTCGACTATCTTGAACCTTTTGATATTATTCGAACTCTTTGACTGTTCTGAACTTTTGAACTCGACTTAAATCTTTGAACTTAATTACGAACTTTTGAACAGAACTCTTGAACTTAAATACAAACTTATGACTTGTTTGAACTTATTGAACCGTACGTGTTATGACCTTGACCTAAAGTCTCCCATGATCGAAGCATCACTATAAAGTCTCTCTTGTTCGGAGCATCCCTATAAAGTCTCCCATGTTCGGAGCATCACTACAAAGTCTCCCTTGTTCGGAGCAACCTTAAGCCTCCCCGGTCCGGAGCAGAATGTCTCCCTATGGGAACGGAGCATTTTCAATCTAAGTCTCCCTTGTTCGGAGCAGTGCAAATTCTCCCATGTTCGGAGTGTTCTTGGTTGTATATTAATAGTTGTATGATGTATTGTTCGTACATTCGCATTGTTAGTCTCCTATTAGTAGGTAGTATGGATAGCGCTATTAGAGGTCGGCCAACCTCTCGTCCACTATGTTACGGGACACATATTATTTATTCTAGGGGCTTTGCCTGGCATACATTATTATATACGTGGTGCTATATTGTGAAATGTCCTGGCAACTTATACTCGACTACTAGACACACTATATTTTTGTGCAATGGGTTGTGAACACACAGGTTGCAAGTTTTGTATGGGCGGAACTTGGAACTGAGTGGATTCACAATTCCTTTGCTTTGTGAACCATTATGATAATGTGCACTTGACTATTAGACATACATATTTTGGCAGTGGGTTGTGAACACACAGGTTGCAAGTTTTGTATGGGCGGAACTTGGAACTGAGTGGATTTACAATGCCTTTGCTTTGTGGACTATTCTAAATGACCAAAAACTTTGCCTCTGTTGCATGAACGCTCTTTAAAAGCTTTACTTGTTAACCAAACTCTATGAACTCACTCAACCATTGTGTTGACACTTTTAGCATGTTTTATCTCAGGTATCTAAGGCATTCACTTCATGGCATGCATGTGGACTTATCATAGAGTCGCGGTGTCGACGCGTCTCACCTATATTTTATGCACTTAACTATCGTTTGATTGTAACAAACTTATTTTGGTACCTTGGAAATCTATTGGGACCTAATTTTTATAAACTCTGATTATTTTAATGAATCAAACGATATTTTCAAAACGACACTTTAGGTCGTTCGATATAACTGTAACTTTGATGCTATGACAGTCCTCCCCAAGGTATTCCATTCCGCTGTAAAACAGGTAATTTGAGGGTGTGACAGTAAACACCATGATTCATTGACTTGGGACGAGCTCACAAAAAACCCATATTTTATACCCAGTAGTTATCCTTTTGCTTTTCATTGGAACTATCTGCAAGAAGCTTTTATATTTTCAAATGCTCTAATCCGCCTACTCTCTCATGCATTACTTGAAAAAAAACTTTTAACTTGCATTTAAAACTCCCAAGGATAATATGATACTACATAATCAAACTATACAACAAATTTAATCACCATATTTCCATTTTCGATCATCATGTCACAACCATCCACATCACCCTGTTATTTTTATCTAGCTTCACCACACTATCCATATATCAACAACAAGTGATCTTCAGTGATCCACTTAGTGTCACTATACCTCGTTGACCATCAACACTACCAAGAAGAAGAAAAAAACTAAACTAGAGTAATTCAAATCTTCTAATTTTTAGCAATAGAAGATAATAGTTTGTCACAATTGAGCGCTGATGTGACATTTTTTGAGCTTGCTAAAAGTGCTGATGTGTCATTTTCTGAGCCTGCTAGAGGAAAACCCAAGCTCTCTTTTATATAATAGGTAGATATAACACACACACACACATATATATATATATATATATATATATATATATATATATATATATATACTAGCTAATAACCCGTGTTCAACACGGGATTGTTAATAGTTAAAACGAAAAATATGAAATTAGGACACATTTTGCTGATTTTATGATAAAGTAGATTAGGGAGCAGTATGTACATTCAATTAGTAAAAATATATTAGAGAAAAAAAGACAATACAGTTGAATTGCCTTAAAATTTCAAAAATGACACAAATTTAAGTCACATTATAACTTTTTTAGGAGAGGTAAAATTTATTAATACTCAAAAAATTACAAAAAAATACATATGCAACAAAACTCGCACCATTCCCACTACAACCAACATATAATCCAAACACCTCAGCACAAACATATATACATTTTAGTTACAGGATTACAATCACAGTGCCACAACACTTCACTTTGCTAAAGGAATCTCAACCCACTACTCCCAAACTATCTTTCCTTTTGAAGATCTTCCACTCAACTCATCAAAAACATCGCAACTAAATCTCTTTAGAATCTTATTGCAGTCTGCATTTCTCTTGCCAAACACAGTATCGTTTCTATTTTCTATTAGAAATAACTTGTAGCCCATAAAAAAGCTTACCACACGTCCTATGAAAACTTGCAATTTCATCAGAATTTATCGAAAGTAAGGTTGTCAAAATAGCGATCCTGCTCGTAGGATCGTACGATCCTACGATCCTACACACAAAAAACGATCAGGATCTTAACAAGATCGTAATCAAGGTAGGATCGCAGCAGGATAGTAGGATCGCACGTAGGATCGGATCGGATCGTATAGGATCGCCTATTATTAGATTTATTATTATTTTTTATTTTTTTATTATTTTTTTTGTATATTAACTTGTTAAGTATAAGCTCATCTCTTAAAGCCCAATGACTAAGAATTTTTCAAAAAAATTATTATTTTTGTGTTGTTAATTAATTGTCTCTTGCAAGATTAATGAGTGTAAAATCATTATGTTTTTATGGACTATTTAGAAATAGTTTAGATGTGTTTTTTTGGGTTTATTATGAAAAACGATTTCGTGATTTGTAAAATGTCAGAAGCTTGTTTTTGAAGTAAACTATCTACATACTTGACCCAATTTTGTTCATATTTTATTTTATGTTACATATAAAAGCATGAATATTCGAATTTAATTTATTTGGTTATCAAGAAAAAAAATCAGTAATATTATCAGAATATTATAATTTAATTTATTTGGTCATCAAGAAAAAAATTGTGTTGCCCTATATTATAAATTATGTCGTTTCATTTTCAGATACAATCCTTTTATATTTTTGCATTAATCTATATATTGTAACAAAAAAGTTATAGAATCACATGCTAATAAATTAATATTATCTTTTTGCATAAATGTTATAACGAAAAACCTATAATAAAAAAAACATTAAAACAAGAAGTAGGTGCACCGTGCACGTATGTAGTAACTTTGTGCAAGTATACATTGCAATGTATTTAATATTCTACTACTACGGTATTTGAAAATATAACTTTTTATTTTATCATCCATTTATATTCGTTTATCATATGAAATATTATATAGAAATATAAAACTACAACCTTTATACAAAAATATATACATTTTCATAGGATCTTACGATCCCGATCCGATCCTACGATTACAATCTTACAAAGCCAAAAACGATCCTAGGTAGGATCCTGATCGTGACAACCTTGATCGAAAGGGCAAGTGTTTAGTGTAATAGTTATGACCTTTTTTATAAGTTGTGGGGCTTGGAGCGTGTATTCTTATCGGTTACAAAGGATTTATAGCCTTAGCATACCTGAAAATCAAATCTTGCTTCACTCAAAAGCCCAAAAATTAGAAGAACATAAATAACCACATGAGTGCAGAGATCTTTAACAAAAGAGAGCACCAGAGGGTTACCTGTAGTAAGAGAATATGGGTGGAAATGGTGGCATGAATCAAAGGAGATGTGGTAGCCGGAAAGTTGAGAGTGAGATCTTCGACGATAATGTTCTAACATGAAACTGAAAAATACATCTAGCTCATTACAGTGGCCCATTGAGCAAAAAGATAATCCTAGCTCAGGACTTGCTATGAAATTAAACAAAAGAAATCTAGACATTGTATTACCTTTTGTACATATTAAAAGAGTGCAAACTTTTGTGTTCGTCCAGCCACATATATTTTCTTCACGTGCTATCTCAAAAGGGTCTAAATTCTAAGAAGACATTCCCTACATTGTGAAATTACAATTTTTAGATATCGTTATCGTTACTCAATCTTGCGACTATGAACATAAGTAAAGGTAATTTTTACACTACCAATCATACTAATGTAACTAATACTTAACACATTCAACCTTTTAAGCATAATATCAACTGGTTTGATCTCATAATTAAAATTAGACTCAAATACACCGTTGGTCCCTAAACTTGTCTCGGAGGATCGCGATGGGACGAAACCGGGCATATTCATCGTCGGGGGTCCTTATTTCAAGGTTTTCACTCGCTACAAGTCCCTTTGACCATTTGCCGTTAGTCAAGGACATCTCAAAGCGTTACATTTGTCTTTAGTCCAAGGGCAATTTTGACATTTTACCACTGTTCATTAATTACCATGCCAACCCACTTGTTTAACCATCGGCGCTACAGTAATACCTCTCTAATAAAAGGAACATTTTATCACCACTCATCCTTTATCTTTCCTAACAACTAAAATCCTATCTTCTTCACCGACGGTAAAATCTGAAAATTGGTGGTATGTTCATGCAACAGAAGGGCCGTCATTAGAACATGCTGGAATAACATGAACCCCGGCATGAGGTTCTATGCATGTCCAAGACAGGTTGGGACAGTTAATTTTATTTCATACTGTATTAAAGTTTGCATGTAGTGGTTGACCTTAAAATGTGTTGATTATGATAGTCTATCTGGTTTATTATAATTGTGATTTTATACAAGTGGGTTTAGTTTGTGTTTATGAGGCAAACAGATGCTAACATATTGATTATCAATTATAGGCTACAACATGTCCATTCATAGGGTGGTACGATCCACCCATCGAAAGGAGAGCAAGAGATGTGATCATCTACTTGCAGAGAACAATCTACAGGAATGAGTCGGCATTACAAGAATACGAAGCCGCCCTCGTTTTTGAGACTATGGAGGCGGTCAACTCTGGTGACCGGGCAAACGAGCTAGAGGCTGCTTACCAAGCAGCCTTGGCCGATCTCCTTGTTGAGAAGGAGAAAGTTTGCCGTCTCAGGAACTTTTGTGTGTTGTCTTGGATGGTAATCTTCTTGGTATTTCTATGGTTCTTCTACTGGGTTTAGATAGGTACTGGTTTTAGTGTTTTGAATCGGTGGTAGATGGTGCAGTTGTGTTTAAGAAGTTTTAGAGTACGTTGACTAACAATAGTCTTTTGGTGTATAATGTTTGGTCCTTGTACAATGTTAATATATTTCTTTTGTGCTTTGGTCCTTATACTCTGCTGCCTTTGCCCCAAGAATATATATATCACTTGCCACACAAATGGTCAAACTCATTACAGAGATACGAGTTTCAAAGATGGACGAATGATGAGAGATGGATGAACAGACACCTCTTTCGAGTATCAACTTAAACTTGATGTATGGTGTTGTTCATCCATCTTTCATCCTTCATTCATGTTTGTGATGATAGAATAACCGTATCCAACTCGAAACCCAGATCCAAGTATCAAATATGGATGATTGATCAGTGATAGATGAACAGACACCATTTCTGAGTAGCAACATAAACTCCATATGGTGTTGTCCATCCATCTTTGATCCTTCGTTAGTGTTTGTGATAATAGAATAACAGTAACCAAACTCAAAACACAGATGTATGAAGACTCTAAAAACAATACAATAAAAACACAATTAAACCCATACACTAAAATGACATGATTTCATACATAACGCAAATGGATATATTTCCAACTGCATAACATTTTGGAGTCTACAAAGTTCAGAAACATACATTGTTTAAACACAGCAAATATTGTTTAGGGGAATACATATTCGATGGATAACATTGACTTTCATATGCTTAACCAGCAATTTTTTGTGGTGAAGAAAGCTTTGCTGCTATAATCTTGGTCTTAGTCCAGAATTGCTTTGGAGACCCACCAGAAGCAGCATCAACTTGACTTCCAGATTCAGACTGGACCACACTTGGTTGATCATTACCTGCATAGTTGTCACCTGTAACCTTTGCCTTCTTCTTTGATGTAACTTTTGGCTGGGATGAACCTGTTTTTTGAGACTGTTGTGTAGTGCCTTGACTTCCTGTAACACCCCAAGACATGTTTTCTTGTTGTGACCAGCATTGCCACAAATACCACAAACCACACTCTTACCAGACTGTGACAAGTTACTGGCTTTTTCACAATTATCATTTTCAGTAAAAGCCCTGGTTCTTTTCTTTCGTGGCCTACCTAATGGTTTATGATGTTTGGGTGGAAGAATGGTTGTAGGCACCTGTGACTTATACCAATGCTCATAACCGTTTATTGGCTGGATGTGGTGTTTGTAAGTTTCTTCCCAAGTCTTAAGCAAGTAACATGGATGAACCCATGATTCAACAGATCCTATTTGCATTCCATTCAACCTCATACACCGGTGGGTAGCAACAGCATGTTTACATGGCATACCTGTAAGCTCCCGTCTTCTACATGTACAAGCCCTAGCTTCAACATTCACAACACACTTGTCTCCCCATCCACTGACCTCATACTTTTCTCCTTCAACCCGTAAAGCAGTGTACTTATAAGCCTCTTTCTTGATTGCATCTAACATGAGTGTTGCCTTTGGTGTTAATGTTCCGGCACATTTTTGAATCACATTCACAACGTTCACTATTCTTTTCATACAATACTCTCTAATGTATTCCAAAGCAGTAATGATCGGTTGGTGCCTACCTCCCACTAGTTTCCCATTGAACACCTCACACATGTTATTAAGTAGCACATCAGAATGAGCCCTCCCTACAACTTGTTTGGTTAGGTTCTTTAAAAATGTCGTAGAACAAAAGACGTACAAGTAGACATAGATTTGGTTAGGTACCTGAAAAATGCGACCTTAACCAATGAGTTGGTGGTATCTTACTTAACCAAGCATGGGCAGGTTCGCTAAAACTCTTGAATTCCAGCATGGCTGCCTCAAATTGTTCGACGGTTGTTGCTGCTGCACATCTCCACAAATGTTCCTTGTATGCTTTAGCATTCCATTGCAATTTCATATTATCATGGATGTGCTTCAAACAATATCTGTGTTCAGCACTAGGGAATACTTCTGCTAACGCTGGAATGATACCCTGCACAAATAAACATAAATTCCTTACTAATAGAATTTGCATATAAGGAAAATACAAGTGATTCTAATCAACAAAATGGTAACATCACCTTTTTCCTGTCGCTAATAAAAGTGTAGTTTGAGTTTCGTTGCAAGTCAAGATCATCTCTTAGACATTCAAGAAACCAAATCCATGAGTCTTTGCTTTCAGCCTCTGCAACCGCGTATGCTACAGGGTATATTCCATTGTTGCTGTCTATACCGACTGCTGTTAGAAGCTGTCCAGGAAAATGACCCCTCATAAAAGCACCATCTAACCCCAACAACTCTCTTTGACAAGCTTTGTATCCTTCCTTCAATGCGCCTAAGCATACATACATTCTCTTGAAAACTCTGGTTGGACTTGTTGCATCTGTTGCAGTTTGTACACTTATCCTAACTGTTGTATCTGGGTTAGTTTTCTGCAACTCTTCAACATAGTCTCTTAAAAGGGTGTACTGCTGCTTATGATCACCCCTAATCTCATTTTCTGCCTTGTTTTTTGCCCTTAATGCTTTTTGCATAGACACCTGAACTTCAAACTGTTTACTGAGCTGATCTTGAACAGCCCTGATTGGAATATCTGGATTGACTTGAACTTGGTCAACTATTTGCTTCGAAAGAAACTTGTAGTCACAAGCTTTAATGTCTCTTGATTTCAAACATCTGTGTTCATCCTTGAAAGTTCGAACAATCCATACATCTTTATCTGTATTTTTGGCTACATACAACAACCATGGACACTCTGTTACTTGCTCCTTGAGCTTTCGCAAATACACATCCCTACCGAGGCCTCTAGTTATCGGACCATTTTTCCTCTTTGGGACTTTCCCCAGCCCTGAACCTTCGGTTATTCCACAAACAGGTATTTTTCCGAGACACCTAACCCTAATTCTCTGTTTTTCATTCTTAATTAGTTGCAATTTCCTCCTAGTCTTTATTGAAAGCATGTAGATCCTATCTTTCACTTCTTTTGCAGTTACAAAACTTTGACCACAGAAAAAATATATTTCGTCCTCTGTTTGTGCTGCCTCACTTAACTTTCGTTTCTTGTATGCCCTCAATTTGTTCCTCCTAATAACATACTCATTCTCATTCTCAGAACCACTTGCAAAATCATTATCATCTAACAGATCCAACTCATTTTTCTTAAATAAATCATGTGGTAGTTGGCTGGTGGTTATAGATGGTAAATCTGTAGTCTAGGTCACTTTGAACAGATTAACATCAAAATCAGGCTCCTCAAAAGTATTAGCCTCATCGACAACTGTGTTTCCATCACCATTGTTCTCAATATCATCATCGTCACTCATATAAGTGTCTGTCTCACTCATATTGTCATCACTTACAGCTTCATCGATTTCACTAACCTGCACAGATTTACCTTTTTGGATATGATCCACAGGATTACATGTTTCCTCCTCATGATGACCAAACTCTTGATCATTTTGAGATACCTCTTCAGGACTATCTATTTGGATATGCTCAATATGTTTATCTATATGCTGGTTGACATCACCTGCAACATCTTCAGTATGACAGACCTCTACAGCTGGAAACAAGGGTTGTGTTTCTGGCATCTGACTAGATTGTACCAAAGTATTGACTTCCAAAGGTTGATCTGTAACCTCACATAAGTCCTCTACCACAGACTTATTAACAATGTTTTCTAAGAACAATTTCTTTGAGCAATATGGAACAATAGCAAGAGCTGCCTTTTTCTTTGTTGCATCCACATCAGCAATAACTGTCCTAATTGACTTTGGTGACATTTGATCAACGTCTAATGTTGTCTTACCATTTTCAACATAAACCTCTATCATCTTATGGTCATCAACAAGATCTTTCAATATTTCTAAATTAGCACTCTCACTTAAGCTATACAAACCATCATCTAAATTACTATCGGGCTTAACAAAGTAATAGTAATTTTTTGAACCGAGCTCATAACCCAATTCATACATAAGCACATCCAACTCTTCAACTGACACACTATCAACATCAACCAAATCAACTAAACTTTCCATACCTCCAACGTATATTCTACCAGGCCAGTACTTAAAGACACCATTGTGATGAACCCTCATACTAAACATTTTAGATCTACCACCTGAAAACATGTCAATATATGTTTGAAGCATTCTATAAACTTAATTGGGAAACAATAAATACCACAATTACAAATTCCAATGACTGTAATCAACAAAAAAAAACAGTACCGTATTTCTTCTTAGCGGAGTCGTATAGGACGGTATCATCAACTGGATAACCTGACTGTCTTCTTACTTTCCATAGGGTAAACTCCATGTTTCTGTTTTATGATCGATAAAAAGGGGTTTTGTGACATGCAATTAGGGTTTGTGAATTCTGATAATTCTTGTAACGAAAGTTCTGGGTTCTGGGACGATTGATAATACAGACTATGTGTTTATTGGGGCGGGAAGAGGGTTACATTACCTGTGGCAATAATTAAGAAATTTTTAATTGAAATATGGAAATGTCAAAATTGCCCTTGGACTAAAGACAAATGTAACGCTTTGAGATGTCCTTGACTAACGGCAAATGGTCAAAGGGACTTGTAGCGAGTGAAACCTTGAAATAGGGACCCCCGACGATGAATATGCCCGGTTTCGTCCCATCGCGATCCTCCGAGACAAGTTTAGGGACCAACGGTGTATTTTAGTCTTAAAATTATTTAAATGTTTCAATAACAATCAAGTTTCCTAATAAATACATCAATGAAAGAATATGGTCACTGTTTTGCATCCTCCAATTTAATGTATTCTAACACAATAAGCTCCATTTTAATGGTTTTTGCTACGAATACAAATATTGATTTACACACCTTCACAAGGTGTTAGACATATTCAATGATATGAGCCCATAACATACATGAGATTTCTTAAAAGAATGGTTAGTTCCAAGATATGAGCCCATTGTTCAAAGATGGGAGCGAGTAAGAAAATCCAAGAAACATAGAGTAAACAAGAAAGAGGTATTGCACAGTATTTTATGTCCTCATCAATACGAAAATGCACTCACAAATACATTGACATCTACACTCACAAGAACTTGGTTCCAAGTCAATATTTTTACTAAACCACTTATACCATAAACAAACTCAACATTTCTAACCACCAAAGCAGTAAAGTAATAACTTTGTACCTATTGGATTGCCGGATTGGTATATTCTGACTTGGAGCAAGGCCGAAAATTAAAGATTGGCAGCCTCGACATAACCTGAAAAAACAAATCCAGCTATTCTAAACACCAACTATCGATTAAATATTTGAGTTTATAGTTTTGAAACCAGACATATGAACTAACGAATCAAACAATTATTTTATTTAAAAATAGTTACCCTGTAATCAAAGGATAGTGGCAAGTTGGCAACAAAAAGGGTGGCCGAAAGCAGATAATCTGATCTGACTTAAAATTGAAAGAAGATGGAGATGAGATGTCTTATGAGAACAGATATTCAAAGGGGTCCTCCTATGCAGGCACCCCATGGTAGGGGGTGGTTGCGTTTTTTTTGCCTCGATTTCCGTGCCAATGATTGGTAATAATTGGTTCTTCGATTTCCGTGCCAAGTCTTTTTACAACTTATTATTTACCACTTATAACACTTATTTTATTTTTACAAGTTTTTTTTTTTACTGTACATGTTTTTTTTAAAACTTATACCACTTTTTATAACTTTTTGTTTTGGTTTTACAATTTTACAAGTTATTTTTGGGTTTTACAAGTTTTCTTCAGTTTTAAAACTTTTCAAAAAATCGTAGTTGGAAAATATTTGAGGCTCAGTCCGAAGGTTGCAAAAGTGAGATTATATCCCACTTTGCCGTCCATTCGGTCCATTCGGTTTTCATCATCGCCTCGAAAAGTTTTTAGGCTCAAACCCGAAGGTTGCAAAGTGAGATTTGATCTCACTTTACCGTCCATTCGGTTTTTATCATCATCGCCTCGGAAAGTTTTTAAAGTTTTTAGGCTCAAAAAGCATCATCGCCTCAGAAAAGTTTTAGTCACAACTGCACAAAGTCACCAGTTCACAAGTCTAACAACACTGCACAAGTCTCAAACTGCTCAAGTCTCAAACTGCTCACAAGTTACCAGTTCACATGAACTTCACATGTTTCACAAGGTTATACACGTTTTGAACAAGATTCTCAAAAGTTACCAAGTACTGCAAAAGTTCACAAGATTCTCAAAGGCAATGTACTAAGTTCACATGAAATCCTAGGCAGGCACCCAATATAATCCCAGGTGAAGCAACAACACAAACAACAATCAACCAACAACACAAACAACCACCCCATATAATCCCTGGTGAAAGCAACAACACCAACAACAATCAACCAACAACAAGTGGTCCAGAACAACAAACAAGTGGTCCAGAACTGCAACAAGTGGTCCAGAACAACAACAAACAAGAATAAGCAACAACTGCACTAGCAACAGCATACCAGTCCACCATGTCTAGTTCATCATTTAACACACAAGAGGTAAACAACTTATCAAAGGCTCAGATTAATAGTTTATAGTTCATGTTGGCTGCAAATTAAGTATTGCCTCGCCAAAACTCCTTTTAAGTTTTATTTAAAAAAAAAATCATCATTGCCTTTTTTATTTCATTAAAGTTGCAAAATGACCTTGAATGGCCACTTTACCATCCAGTAATGAAATTTTTTTATACAAAAACACCAAGTTTTTTTATACATTACAGTTGCAAAGTGAATTAAACTCACTTTACCATCCAGTAATGAGGTGCCTGCCAAGGATTTCATGGGGTGCCTACGTAAGCTTGCCCACAAACAAAACAAAAGGGTACTCCTATGCAAACCTGCAAAAAAAGAAACAAAAGTTTTAGATCTAAAAAATTGAAGAACGAAACATTATTGTTTTTAAGAAAATCACCATATTCAAAGTTTTTAGATCTTAAAATGTTTTAAAAAAATCAAAAAAGTAAACTTTTTTTACAAACCTCATAATATTTTCAACATCAGATAACTTAGAAGCATCTAAAAAAGTTTTAGATCTAAAAAAGTTTTAGATAAAAAAAAATTAACAACGAACAACATCACAACATCACAACTGAACGAAACGTATATCTAACAAGTGTAAACACTTATTAGATCAAAGTTTGTAGATCTAAAATCTTTAGATCTTCAATTTTTAGAGAGAGAGAGAGAGTGATAATACCACTAGGAGAGATAGAGATAGTGAGTTTTCCCAGAGAGACAGAGAATATCAACAGGCAAAGACAGAGAAAACCATGTGCGCACATGGTTTCAACACATGGTATACACGGTCAACAAAAGAAACGCGTAAACCATTCGAGAACCACACACGTAGCACCAAATATATACACACACGTTTTTAAAAGAAAAACGCGTTTTTACTTATACACGTAGCAAAAAAAACGTTTTTTTTATAAGTTATTATACATAAAAAAACGTTTATAAAAAAAAAAGTTTTTTTTAAAGTTATTATACAAACCCACCGTATCAACATTTATAAAACACGGTAACAACATCTACAAACCCACCGTATCAACATCTACAAACCCTTTAATCAAATTTATAAACCCACGGTATCAACAATTTTTTTTAAAAAAAATTTATGAACAAGATTATAAACGAAGTTTTAATCAACCTTTTACATCTACACGTAGCTTTTAATCTTGCAGGTTCATAAATTTGATTAAAAATAAATAAAATTAATCAACCTGTTATCAAGTTTCTAAACCCACGAGCCAAAAATTTTGTGTCCAAAACAGCTCAATAAAGAACTTTGACACAAAATTTTAACCGGATACCACAAAAAACGAACCATCACGAATCTAAAACTTTAGATGTAGGGCGCGTCGGTGAGAAATACTGCGCGTGGCCTATGTTAAAATGATCACCTTTTCCCGATCTATCGTTTGGTATATGAGGTGAAAATTACCGGTGGTGCGTGGCCAGAATATTTTAAGTCGCCGGTATATGAGATGAGAGAGTTTTTGTGTGAGAGAGAGAGGTAGGTTAATAACCGGTTTTATGTTTTTTTTTTTTTTTTTTTTTTTTAAAAAAAAAAGTAAAGTTTGTTAAAAAAAAGTAAGGTTTATTAAAAAAGTTTGTTGTGTTTTTATATTGTATAGGTGTTCGGTACTGAAGTTGATTTAATTAATTGGGTGCGATCTACTGCTGAATCGATTGGTTTTGTTATTGTTATTGGAAAAAGTAAAACAGATAGGGGCTATAAGTACTCTATCGAATTTTTGTGTTCTAGACATGGGACGTCTTCACGTGAAGGTTTAGAAGATGAACTTCAACAGCAGACTAGTACCGACAAATGTAATTGCCCATTCAGATTACTAGCGAAATATATAAAACGTTTTAATGGTTGGATATTGAGGGTTAAGTGTCCGGAGCATAATCATAATTTTCCAGACTCGTTGCATGGTTTTTCACAGGCCATGCGATTAAAAGAAAGTGAGTTAGTTTTTGTGAGGCAGATGACAAAACAGCGTGTAGCACCACGAATTATACTTTCTTCAATAAAAGAGATGGATCCAAATAACGTGTCAACCATTAAAACGGTGTATAATGCACAAGAAAAGATACGTCGCGACAGTCGTGGTGATTTGACTCCGATACAACTGCTTTTAGTACATTTGCGACGTAAAGGTTATACATATTACCCTAGGATAAATGACCACACAAATGAGCTCGATGAAATATTTTTTGTTCACCCGACGTCATATGCCCTGTGGACAACATATCCGGAAATCATGCTGATGGACTCCACATACAACACCAACATGTTTAAACTACCATTCTTTACAGTTGTTGGGGTTACTCCAACAAACACAACATTCTCAATGGCGTTTAGCTTTTTGGACAAGGAAAAAAAGCCAAATTTCAAATGGGTGTTGGAATGTGTTAAGTTGGTGATACAAGAACAATACTACCCGCGGGTTATCGTCACCGACAGAGATTTAGCGTTGCTTGGGGCATGCGCAGAAGAATTCCCAAACGCTAACAGATTACTCTGCCGATGGCATATCAATCAAAATGTGGTAAAGCATTGCAGACACAGATTCGATACGTTAAAGGAGTATGAGTCCGTTAGATTGACATGGGATTCGATGATTACAGCTCCGACCGAAGAAGTGTTCAGGCATTATTATCAGCACCTACGTGGTTTATTGGTCCAAAAAAAGGGTACTCGAATTGTTATTTAATAATACATTTTTTTATTATTATTTAATAAATAACTACTCGGATTGTTTTCTCACTTTAGTAATTCTTTGTTTTCTCAGATGTTTTCCAGTATTTTCGTAACTGGCTGCGAGATTACGATCGCATGTTTGTGTCGTACATTACCGATCAATATCGCAGCTTCGGCCAAACAACAACATGTAGAGTTGAGGGTCAACACGCGCTGTTGAAGTTATACTTGGGCTCCACACAGTCCAGCTTAGACACGTTGTTGTGTTCGGTCGACAAGATTATAGCTGCGCAAGAAACTGCGATACGAGCCTCTTTGAATATAAGCAAAATCAAGAAATTGCATGCTTGTAAGAGCACTCTATTTAACGAATTGCGGTATAATGTTTCAATGGATGCTTTAAGGCTCATACTCGCAGAAAGTAAACGGGATGTTGACCCACATGCATGTGGTCATCAGATGCGGTTAGTGTATGGTTTACCATGCTATCACCAATTGTATTGGCTTCAAGCAAACGGTATGTACTTTAAAATTTATGCCTATCAAGTTATTCTTCCCGTCAATACCGATAATTTTAACTATTTCCTTTTTTCGAATACAGGATTGCCAATTCCGCTTGATTTTGTTGATAATTTTTGGAGAACACTAAGCGTTCCCTGGCCTGTTGTCCGAAATACTCAAGAGCCTGATGAGCCTGAATATCCTCAAGAGCCTCAAGGGCCTGAAGAGCCTGAATATTTTTCTTGTCAAGATGACGTACAGAAATTCCAAAGTGTTTATACCAGAGCATCGTCGTTTGTCAAAAAAAATATGTTAAACATGCTCAGAGGTATATACGCTCCTGAATCTGTGTCAGCCCAACAACCTGCTGTTAAAGAAAGTAATCGTGGACGTCCGAGCGCAAAGGATAACAAATCCAAGTCTAAACCAAATCTCCCGGATTTGAACGAAGAACCCCCCACAAGGCACCGCAGAAGCTACACAAAACCTAAAAAAGTCCCAGAAGTAAATAAAGAATCTGCGAGACACAGTTCTTATGTGGGAGAGCCTTCTAACGTCCAAGACTTAAACGAAGGACCTAACGAAGGACCTAGCGAGGGCGACTTAAGACACCACTTGTACGTTCCAGATTACTTTAGCGAATATTGTATGACTGAAATTCCAGCTCTTTTCCGACGCTGGATCATGGGGATCTTTAACGTGGAGGGTGATGGAAATTGTGGCTATCGAGCTCTTGCCATAGGTCTTGGCCATCAGCAAGAAATGTGGCCCAGAATTCGAGCTCTTGCCAGGGAAGAGGTAGACAATCACGAGGAAGTTTACAGGGAATTGTGGGGTAATTTATTTACATCTACACGTAACTCGATGAATTGGTTTAACGGTGCAGCACCCCGGCGTTATTGGATGAGTATGCCAGAAATGGGAGTGGTTATTGCTACAGCTCTTAACCGTCCTATTGTATGTATAACCAATTCACAATCTATTTTGTGTCTTCCGCTGAGAGGTTCTCCCGATTCAGCAGGAATATTGTCTCCGGTTGTGATTCTTCGTGTGGGGAACAACGATTGTGCTCACTTCGTTCTTGCGGTTCTTGATGAAGACTCACCACTCCCGTATAATCACCCACAATGGAGACATTTTAGAAATGCCGAGGCCACGCCATGGGAACATGTGTTTGCTCAACGACAGAGGATGTTTAGACATACGTAGAAAACAATTATTTATTTATATTGTAAATAACAAAACATGTATAGACGATTACTGATTTATATTGTAAATGACACAACATGTATAGACGATTACTGATTTATAGCAAACGACTCGTCATCTTTTGTTACAGATTTCTGCTCCTGCTCCGGTTCTTCCTCATGTTTTGTTACAGGAATCGGATGAAATTCAGTGGAGGGACATTCATTGTGTCAACCACACACCCGCTCGTGTTGAGAGTCCAGATTATGTGCTTTCTTCACAATCTTATGTGCCTCCCTCTCCAGCTATATCTCCAGCTGCAGATGAGGACAATTTTATACACCGTCCTCCGGTTCTTCCTCATCTACTGATACAGCCGTCTCGCATTGACGAGTACGAGCGAGAGATTGACGGATTGAGGAGACGCATTTCAGAGTTAGAGTCTCGTGTGGGACAGATGGCAGCATCATTGGAGCGACTACGCATCGGGCGTGATTGATCTTAGTTTCTAGTTATATTGTAATTTTGTGAACCATGTATCAACTATTAATCTATAACAAGATTGGTTATTTATGTATTCGAAGCTTCTAATTTTTTGAACCATCATATTACTAATTTATGTTGTGAATAATTATACAAATTCTTTTGGCCAGATGCAACAACAAAATCCTTACTTGTGTCGTTGTCAACGTGGATTAATAATTGAAAGAACATCCCACCAGCCCAATACTTGTGGTCTGAAGTATTATGCATGTCCTTTCTCAAAGGTAAATAATTAAACGTTTGCTTATTTGCGTAAATATATCAATAACTTGTTTGTTTAGAATACACTTCTTATAATTGTTTTGTCATGTAACAGCCAGGGACTAAAGACTATGGGTGTCGATACTTCATGTGGAAGGAAATATTTCAACAAAAGTACTTTGGTGAAGCCTCTTCTTCAACGCAGTGCTCAAACTGCGAAACTAAAGATACAACGATCAACATGCTATTGGCTGAAAACAATTTATTGCAGGCAAAAATAAAGGCGTTGGAAGCATCACTGGAACTGGCAAGAAATCCAGTTGATCACGCATGTCAGCCGAGTGGAATACTCTATGAGCTTATAGATGACATTAATAATCTTCATGTGGAGTAGACGTTGTAATATTGAAAACATTTGTTGTTTTAATTGTTTAATGTTTACATTTGTTGTTATACACAATTAAAAAACATAACGTAAAATAAATACCATATAAAAACACTACATAATTAAATACACTATACATAAAAAAAAACATTACACAAATTAAATACACTATATACACTATACACTACACTAATTAAATACACTAAAAAAACACTACACACAATTATTTAAAAAAGTAAAAGTCAAAATCGCCGAAAGAGGTGGTCCACCCTAAAATGAGATGCCTGCCAAGGATTTCATGGGTTGCCCACATAGGCTTACCCATTCAAAGTTAGAATTTGAAATTCAAATTCAAGATACCGAGAAGAAAAAGGTTGTCTTGGGAAATGTTGAATTGGAACTCTAAAAAGAAAAAGGTGGGTCATTCCATACCGTATGCATACAAAATACAAAGTACCACTTATATGTATAAGAAATTCACCTTAAAAAAAATAATAAATAAATAAATATTAAATACAAAAATGATGTCATAAATGAATATAATTGTTTCAATTGAATGTCTAATTGAATAACACCTCAGCAATATGATGTCAGCCAAAAGTGGCTTTTAATATAATATATATATATATATATATATATATATATATATATATATATTTATTTATTTATATGACGTCCCAATATAGATTAAATGCCTTGTCATTTCTACCTTATCTCCACCTAAGAAATTTTTTTTCTCAAATGCCATGTCATCATTAGTTACATTTTAATTTTTAAAAATATAAAACCGGATATATATATATATATATATATATATATATATATATATATATATATATATAATTACAATGGTAGGTTTGAACTTGAGTCATTTGTTTAATTTACACTAATGATAACCATCAGACTAATTAATTTTTTGATTACATATCTCAAATCAAAATCTATATACAAAACCGTTTGTGTAATTTATGTAATTTAGTTTTTGTGTAATTCATGTAATTTAGTTTTTCAAAAGATATTTTTACCTTAAATATAGTTTGATAAGTTTGTAATATATATGGTGATATATTTTAGGCCTATATTATTCGGTTTTTTAGAGTTTGATTAGATATATGATTGTATAAAATTTAGACCTAATATGTAACCTATATATACAATATTGTTGAACGAAATTGTATAAACACATAAAATACAGTTCATGCAAAGATGCAGCCAAAAAGAACGTCTGAAAGGCTTTCAAGAGGAAACAAAAGCAAAAGTTGTGCAGGAGATTCAGAAGGTATGTTGTTGATGATTAATTTATGAACCATTGCTTTTATAAGCCATTGTATAATGTTTATATGTATTGTTTTTCTTCTATCAGTAAGCAATCATGGGAAAAGTCTAGGAGATTCAGAAGATATGTTTTTGATTATTAATTTATGATCCATATTGTTTTTATAAGCCATTGTATAATGGTTATATGTATTGTTTTTCCTGCATCAGTAAACAATCATGGGAAAAGTGTAGCACAACCAAAGAGAAAAGTTAAAACTTCTTTATCAGGTATTTTGGATATATGATTTTTTTTCATATTAAGTTGGGTATATTAAACGTGTATTATGATTCAGGTGTATATGTTTGTAAAAATTGTTTTTAACCAGGTCACCGTTCCCATAAGAAGAACACTATAATGGATACACCAATGATAGAATCAGATACAATAGAAAAACAACAATCTGTTATTGTAGTTGTTTTGTATACGTTATTGTTAAATGAATTATTTGTATACGTTTTTATTTTTTATATTTTTTTGATGAATGTATTAGTTTAAAGAACTATGAATATTTATTTGTGTCTTACATATATGTTTGTTAAATTACTATAACAGATTCTATAAAAAAATAAAAGTAATGCAATGGATATATCATCACTTGAAAGTGATACACCGTTGGTTGATTCAGAAATTCAAGTTTTGGATTCAACAAATTAAACACAAGGTATTATTGTTTAAATTTAAGTATTTTCCTATAATTTTGATTATAATTGCTACGTTTTTTAAGGTTTTTTTTTTAATTTATTTTTTCAGAAAGTATTAAAACTCGGCTAAAGAAAGCAACTGACATGGGTAAATCAATGTTTGAAAGTGACACACCAGGATGAAACTCTCATAGCCATTTGCATAATTTAGCTACCTTACCTGAAGGTAATTTAGTTTTGCCTTTTGACATTTATAATGCTGTTGAATGTTAATTTTGAATTATGTATTGTTCTTTTAGGTGTATCAGTCACAAAACCCCCCTAAGAGAGGAATAGAAAAGTAGTCATCATCCAAACACATAGATTTGGGTATGTCAATGGTAGAAAGTGACACACCAGGTAACAAGTTGCAAAAAATTGGATACCAGCTCGAAGGTATGAATGTTTTAATTACTGACAATGGAATTTGAATTATCCAGATAATTTGTACATAGTTTATTATTCATTATAGAATTATTACTTTTAGTTAAATTTATATAATGATAAAATCTTTGCAATATGTTCAAACTCTAATTATAGGTGACAAGGCACATCATACTAAGAATTTTGAAATAAATGGTAACGATCATAAAGGACTTTCATCTGGTTTTGGAATGAATGTTAACAATCCTAAAGGATGTTGGGAATTATATTTTGTAATGTTTAAGTCTTGTTTAGTAGTTAAGTCTGGTAGCGTTAATAGTTAAGTCTAGTAGATTAGACTTAAGTCTGTTAGTAGTTAAGTCTGCCAGTACTAAAAATGTTAAGTCTGGCAGAACAAAGTGTCGTTGGTTAATTCTGTTTATGTTCAAAATAGAATAGTTGTTAGAGTTATATTAGGAATATATATTAACGTGTAGAGATATCTTAGGAGAAGATATCTTTACCCTTCTACAAGTTTGTTAGACAATTAGGGTTTCCTTGGTGTATAAAAGGATTCCTAAGGTGTTAGGTTAATGTACGAGTGGTATGCATTAGCCTTTGAGCAAGTTAATAGAAAATACGAAGTTAGTAATTCTTGTGTTCTTCATACTTGTGTGTTAAGATTCCGCATTAACACATTAAGCAATTGCAAAGAGTTCTTCATATAGTAAATTGAATTTATTCAAGTTTACTATTAGTCATTCAAGGCTACTTAGATCCAGAAACTTTTGGACCTACAAGTGGTATCAGAGCCTGTTGAAGGACTCCGAAATTGAAGAAACAAAACACAGCAAGATCACTCATCTCATCTTACTTAATAAAAAAAAAAAAAAAAAAAAAAAAAAAAAAAAAAACCCTTAAGAATGTCTCTTCATGATAACTTCTCAAATCATCACTGTGATGAAGAAGCCTCTGAGTGGGAAACTGAAGCATCACAAGCAGGATCAAAGAAACAACAACTTCCTGCAACAACAGTTATCTCCAACCTCAAACTTCCTATTCTGAAAAAGGAAGATTACGACATCTGGGCCATGGAGATGAAACAGTATCTGGAATATGTAGATTATGAGGTCTGTAAGGTGATCCAGAATGGAAATTCTAAGAAGAGAATTTCTAAAGGTAAAGATGGCATAGTCAGGATCCTTCCACCAGTAACAGCTGCAGAGATACTTGCTGAGGAGAAAGAAAGAAAAGCAAGAACTCTCCTAAAGATGGTCATACCAAAGGAACATCCCAGAAGGTTACACAATTTGGATGATGCTAAGAAGATATGGAAGGCTAATAGGACAAGATTTGGAGGAAACGCCAACTCCAAGAAAAGGCAAAAAGCTGTTTATAAAAAACAGTTTGAGGCATTTACCATTAGCAGTTCTGAAGGTCTGGAGAAAGACTATGACAGGTTCAAACAACTCCTATCAAATAAGGAAGACAGAAATCAGACAGGACTGCTAGCTTTGGAAGCTGGTGTGATAAACTGGGGAGAGCATCTTACAGAGGGGACAGAAGTCACACATGCTCTCATGCCATAAGCTCCAGCAGTGAGATAACTCTATGCTAAAAAATATGCACCGATTCATACAATAAACTGCAGTCCCTTTGTGATGAACAGATGGGTCAATTAGGTAGTCAAGAAGTTAAATTACTTGCTTATGAAAGTGCTGTTAAAACATTAGAAAAACAAGTAAACAATCTACAAAAACAAAATGCATCTCTTAATGAAAAGATTACCTTTCAAGGTAATGAAATATTTGAAAAGGATGAGAAGCTTAGAAGATATAAGAGAATAGGAATGAAGGCAGTTAAAGATAAAGAAGAGCTGCAAAAGATTGTTGAAAAATGGCAAAACAGTAACAAAAATCTGTGGAGGCTAGTGAATTCAAGAATGAGTTCTACAAGTAAAATTGGTTTAGGGTATGGGATAAAATCTTATAAAGAGGTTATAGGATATGATGAAGAGGTGATGGAAAATGTTTTTGTAAATTCAAAAAATGATTTTGAAGGTAAACCTAAATATCACAGATTTTCTAAAACTGACAATTACAAGGGAGTTCCACCACTAATTAATGATGATCATACTCCTAAACCTGAAAAAGAATATGACGAGTCCTTATTTGACTATAGCAAATGGAAGAACCCTGAAACTGTTGCTTCTCAGGACTATTCCATTGAATCTACTGACTGTCAATCCAATGACAGTAAAGGATTCTGTGAGAAAAGTTCTGACACCAGTGTCTCAGAAGATAAGACCAGTGAGTACTCTTCTAGTCAATCTAATGACAGTGAAGGACCCACTAGGAGTATCTCTGAATGTTCTCTAGAACTTAAGTCTGAGCCTATAAGGATATCTAAACCAGTTGTAAAAAGTGAGCCCTTTGTGTCAAAACAAACTGAGCCTGTCATTTGTGTGTCTAAACCAGAAACTGTTAAACCTAGTTGTGCCTAAACTCCTAGGCAGCAAATTAAAATTGAGACATATAAAATTGACAGAAAATACTGGAATGGGTTAATGCAGAGAGAGTTTGGGGATGGGTACTCTTTAACAAAGAAGAGTTGTTTTATATGTGGAAGCCTAAGTCATTTGATTAGAGATTATGACTTCCATGAAAAGAAAATGGCTAGAGAAGCTGAGGAAAGAAAGAAAAAGGCTGTAAACACTGGGAATGGGGTAAATAAAACAGTGTGGAATAATGTGAACAGGATTAATCATGCTAATAAGTTTGTCACCAGACCAGTACCTTTTAATACTGGTGATACTTATGTTAAATCTGTTAGACCAAAGGTGGGTACTGGTGGTCAATTTTGTTTTGGTAGGCCAAATGTTAATACTGGTAATATATTTAGAGTTAATACTGGTCATATTTAACCTGGCCAAACTAAAGTTAATTCTGGGTATAAATCTCAACCTACCAGTCCATCACCCGGTCCAAAGTTTAGAAAACCACAGGTGAACCAGTTTAATCAAAGACTTCGTTATGGTTCTCATTCACCTGTGAGACGACCCATGTCTCAAAATGCAGCTAAAATGTTTCGATCTTATGCTGCAAGGGGTAATTGGGGGACTGTTGTTAAGCCCTTGGCATGTTATATTTGGAGACAGACCAGAACAAACTTTAAGTATAATAGTGGAACAGTTTCTTTTAATGCTCAAAAACCTAAAGGTCCACAATGCAGACCCAAGCCTCTACAGGCCTGGGTCCCCAAGAGAAACTAATTTATCTTTTCTATGCAGGAACATCCTTACTTAAACATGGGAGAGCTCACCTTCTTTCTAGGTCTACAGGTTAAACATAAGTCAAATGGGTTATTCATCTCTCAGGACAAGTATGTTGCAGATATGTTGAAAAAGTTTGATCTGGTAAATGTGAAATCTGCTGTCACACCTATGGAGCCCAGGGTACCCTTAACAAAAGATGAGCAGGCTGATGATGTGGATGTCCGATTGTACAGATCCATGATTGGATCTTTGATGTATCTCACAGCCTCTAGGCCTGACATTATGCATGATGTGTGTGTTTGTTCTCGTTTTCAGGTTACTCCAAAGACTTCACATCTTCATGCTGTGAAGAGAATCTTCAGATATCTTAAGGGCAAACCCAATTTGGGCTTATGGTATCATAGAGAGTCATCTTTTGATCTGGAAGCCTTTTCTGACAGTGATTATGCTGGGGCTAGTATGGACAGAAAATCTACAACAGGAGGTTGTCAATTTCTTGGAAGAAGATTGATTTTTTGGCAATGCAAGAAGCAGAAAATTGTGGCTACCTCCACAACTGAACCTGGATATGTAGCTGTTGTACATTGTTGTGGATAAGTGCTAGATCCAGAATCAGATGTTGGATTATGGGTTAAACTTTACGAACACCCCAATTAACATTGATAATGAAAGCACTATATATATTTTTAAGATTCCAGTTTATCATTCCAAGACCAAGCACATCGAAATTAGGCATCACTTTATAAGGGATTGTTATGAGAAGGGTCTTATAAGGGTGGAAAAGATTCATACTGATAATAATGTGGCTGACCTGTTGACCACAGCGTTTGAAGGACCTAAGTTCAATTTCTTGGTGGTTAACATTGGTATGGTGAATCTGTAGCTACATTTAAGGGGAGGTTAAATGTATAGTATGTATAGTTTGATTGGCAGATTTCATAACGAATTTAGTTCTGGTTGTTCGTGCTGGTGTTTTGAACATTCTTCCAAACAGAGGAGGAAATCAGAGTTACAGTGAAAGAAAGGATGATGCATGTTATCAGCTTTTGAGGTTAGTTTAATCAAAAGCTCAACAACAATAATTTCAAGTGTTTGGAAGAATTTTCTAAGTGTTGTTGGGCAGGTTTTAAAAGTTGATAGATAATATGGATTTTGAGGGGAGGCACTTTGTGAAAGTACTTTGTACTGTCACAACAAATGGTTATCAGTTCACCATGTCTAACCCACACAAGAACTGAATAATCCATGAGCAAACGGCTCTGGTAAAGATATCTCAAATATGTTTTTGGCTGACAATTTGCCAAAAATTGTATGGTAATCAACTCACCATATCTGTGTGGATGAAGATTTGGCTAGCCTACAAGATCATGGCTTGTGGTAAAGGCTGTGGAAAACCATGACTAGTCCAAAAGGTTACAACTTTTGGTAAGGGCCAATCAAATCTGTTGATAGTTGCTGGTTTGCTAAAAATCAGATGGTTATCAATGTACCATGGTCTTATACACCAAAACATTGGCTACTCTAGTAGTGATGGCTAATTGGTAAAGAGACATCAAATCTATTAAATTTTTTATGATTCACCTCTCACATAAGTTTACACATTTGGAAGTGATGAGAATATGAAACACTAGTACAAAAACGGGATTTGGTCACGCATGGTCGAAATGGAACAGCCACACATTCGCATATTTGTGTGGCTGAAGGTACGAAAATTGACAACATGTACTAATTAGTCACACATGAAAATTTTAATTGTGTGACCATTAGAACTGTATCGCCACACAATTAAACGTTGTGTGGCTAAAGGTATATGGTGATTTTGTTTCAGATCATTTAGCCACATATGAATTTGGAACGCGTGACAAATACAAGTAACCTTGATGCGTTAGTCACATGAAGTAATTTTTTGTGTGTCTAAATCATAGAGTCAAGTTTTGTCACACATTATTTAAGGGTGACTGATATGTTTTGCCAAACATCTGAAATTGGAACAAGTGACAAATGAAAAGTAAGGTTGAAGCATTAGTCACGATATACATATAAACAGTGACAAATATATGTCACACACTTGAACACTGTGACCAAAAGCCATATATGGTCACACTAAATGTTTTGTCACACATTCGTTAAGTGTAGCCAAAATCCAGTACATATGTTCACGTAAGTTAATATGTGTGTTTAAAGTTTAGTTTGTGTTAGCTTGCCGAAAGCTAATCTATAAAGTCACATTTGCTACTAACACCGTGACCAAATGCCATATATGGTCACACTAAACGTTTTGTCACACATATTATTCAAGTGTAGCCAAAATCCAGTACATATGGTCACGTAACTTAATATGTGGCCATTGGATGATGAATAGTCACTCAAAATACACGTTTCCTCACTTGAAACACCATATGGTCACACTTATTAACACGTTTAGCCACTTTATGGTTAATTGTATGTGACTAAATACCCAAAACAAACATGCTTTGTGTGACTAAATGTTAGAAAAGGCCACACAAACATAAAATTCATGTGGCCATTGGATGATCAATAGTCACACAAAAGACACCTTTCTTCACTTGAAACACCATATGGTCACACTTATTAACACTTTTAGCCACTTTATGATTAATTGTATGTGACTAAATACCCAAAACAAACAGGCTTTGTGTGACTATACAGTGTTTATGGTCACTAATACGGATTAATCCAACAAAATTTGTACCTAATTAGTCACACATGTTACGGTTTTGGTTACTCTTTTGCAATAGAGACTAAAAAAAAGTCAAACACGTGACCATAGGCTACCTATGGTCGCGCGACCTTTAGTCACACACGGCCGAAAAAACATGTGTGACTATATGTATATCGTCACACATAT
>BPTQ01000009.1:83430511-83458348 GCA_019973895.1 Chrysanthemum seticuspe | reverse complement strand
TCTGAATTTGTAATGTTTTATATTAAGGGTTGTTAGGAGGGGATTGAACTAGAAGTGAACACTTGAAGTTCAAGAAAATTTGAGGACTCCTAGAACCTTAATAGAAATTCAACGTAGTAACTCTAACAGAAGTAATATACAAGACACATCGTAGTATAGTTGTTTGTAAATCGTAAGGAACCAGAAAAGTCGTTGATACTGATAAACATGTAGTTTTGTACTTTCAAAGTGATCTTGTTTTTCACCTAAACCGCAAAATTTGTACCTAATTAGTCACACATGTTACGGTTTTGGTTACTCTTTTGCAATAGAGACTAAAAAAAAGTCAAACACGTGACCATAGGCTACCTATGGTCGCGCGACCTTTAGTCACACACGGCCGAAAAAACATGTGTGACTATATGTATATCGTCACACATATTCGGTGTGGCCAAATCCACTTTTTGTTCTAGTGAAACTTTCATGTTTTGATGTACAAATAGTCATAGTTGCTGAAAAGACCAAGGAATGCTAAATGTTTGTTGATATGATGCTACACAGAACATATAATGAAGACAATCTCAATGATGCAACTTAAAGATAATTCCAAGATCCTCAGGAGTTTAAAAGAACTTGAAGTTCACAAGTGAAGATCAAGTTAGGGGAGGATTGTTGGGAATTATATTTTGTAATGTTTAAGTCTTGTTTATTAGTTAAGTCTGGTAGCATTGATAGTTAAGTCTGGTAGATCAGACTTAAGTCTGTTAGTAGTTAAGTCTGCCAGTACTAAAGATATTAAGTCTGGCAGAACAAAGTGTCGTTGGTTAAGTCTGTTTATGTTCAAAACAGAATAGTTGTTAGAGTTATATTAGGAATAGATATTAACGTGTAGAGATATCTTAGGAGAAGATATCTTTACCCTTCTACAAGTTTGTTAGACAATTAGGGTTTCCTTGGTGTATAAAAGGATTCCTAAGGTGTTAGGTTAATGTACGAGTGGTATGCATTAGCCTTTGAGCAAGTTAATAGAAAATACGAAGTTAGTAATTCTTGTGTGTTAAGATTCCGCGTTAACACATTAAGCAATTACAAAGAGTTCTTCATATAGTAAATTGAATTTATTCAAGTTTACTATTATTCATTCAAGGCTACTTAGATCAAGAAACTTTTGGACCTACAAAGGATTTCATCTGGTATTTCCTTTTTTGATAATATAATTTTTTATACATTGATTTTAAATAAATGTGTCAATAATATATTATTCTAATAAATTTATAGGGAACAAGGCACATAAAACAAACAAGTTTGGAATGAATGCTAACAATCCAAAAGGACTTTCATCTGGTTTTGGAATGAATACTAACAATCCAAAAGGACTTTCATCTGGTTTTGAAATGAATGCTAACAATCCAAAAGGGAAAGGAACTTTTTCAAATCAAAGAAGAAACATTGTGAAGAATAGTACCAATGTTCAAATTGGCTCAAGAGGTATAGTATTAATTAATATTTTATTTAGTATACATAACTTAGTATAGTATATTTGACATCTATAATATGTTTATAACTTTTCAGGAGTAAACATACATGATCAAAGAATAACTCCTCTAAAAAATGTTGATCCTATGGTTACTAACATGGTAATAAAAGGAAGATGCATTTCTATTTGGCATTCTCACAGAATGAATGAAGAACATGATCCATACAGTTTGGATTTTGTTTTGCAAGATGCCGAGGTAATTTCAGTTTAGATATGAATAATATATATATACATAAATATTTAACATACACTCTAATTATTGTAAATGTTTAAACAGTCTAATCGGATTCAAATTTACATCAAAAAAGAATTGATGTTTAAATTTGAACCTCTTTTACAAGAGGGCCAATGTTATATCATATCCAAGTTTGGAGTGGCAGAAAATGGAGGAAGGTTGCCATTTTTACCACACAGGTTCAAAATTTCCTTTTTTAAAAGGACTGAACTGACCCGTGTTGAAAACACAGACAACAATTATCTTGGTTTCATCAATGAACCGTTTTCACGTATCTTGGACTCAGATAATGAGTACCATGATCATGATTCTGTAGGTATGTATCGTTAATTATAAATATTTGAAAATTGTTTTTTCGTAAGGTTTTTTTAAAGTATTGTATTTTCATTATTCTTGACAGGCGTCATCGGGACAGTAGTGGGTATAGGAAATATCGTACAGCTGAATAGCCATGGTGGTCGCAAGATCCGTTGGACTGTTGTGATTGAAGATGCTGAGTATATATTTTTGATAATATTTTTTCAAACATTATTTTATTTAACAAAAAATATACGTAGTAATCACATGTTTATTTGAAACAATGCAGATCTTTCAGGATTGATTGTACGTTTTGGGATAATTGGGCATTATTGTGGAATGACTATGAAGAGAAACTTGACAAGCTTGATCATATAGACCTTCTACTAATGTTGGGGAAAGTAAAATATTGGGATAGTAAGTTTCCTTTTTTCTTACATGATTTTTTGTGACATGTATGACCATGAAAACAAGTATGTGTATTAATTTATGAAATTTAATTTCTCTTATACATAAAACAGATAAGCCATCTATACATAATGCTTTATTTGGCACGAGGATTTTTATAAACGAAGATCTCCTAGTCTCCCACCATTAGTTTCTTTTCGGAAAAGGTAGTTTAAATAACGTAAGTTTTTATTACTAACTTATTTTATTTTTAAATTAATACAATCTCTACATACTACAGTTATGAAGCACAAGAGGGGTATGATCCAAGTGAATTCAAGATTGAATCCTACAATCAGACAAGCCATGTTGTTACACCTGCATAATTCATGCATGGATGTGTTAAAATATTGGTTGGCATGATTCGAAACATTGAACCGGTTAGTCAGTAAAATTATGTTACATTATCTACCGTTAGTCTTTTCATGCCAATTCTGCCAAAAATAGTAATTCAGGATGTCTAATTAAATTTACTAACTAAATTCAGGATACATATTGCGTTGTGTATGGAACAATTCACAGCATACAATATGAGTGTGGTTGGGCTTATATCGGTTGCAAAGCATGTAACACGAAAGTGACACCAATTACATCAAAAGAAAGTACATCTTCAAAAAATAAGAAGCAATTATGGTATTGCAAGAACCATGGAGACACATATGCAGTTGCATCCATGTCATAAATATTATGTGTTGAAATATATTATTGAATTGGTTGGATGTTTTAAATGATTGTTTTTAAAAACATGCCTAATTTATTGTTTATTATATTTGTAGGTTCAATATCATTGTTCGAATATTTGATGAAAGTGGTCATGCACAAGTAATTATTTTTTGACAAGAATGTACACAGGATGATTGGGTTTTCAGCAGGGGAGATTATGGAACAACAAGGCATGGAAAAAGATGAATACTTTCCAGAGGAACTCAAATCAATAATAGGGAAGCTGTATTTGTTTAAAATTATAATATACCGAATTTAATCACAACAATAACATGCATATATATATATCGAAGTGAGAGGGTCACAAAAGATGAAGAAATAATAAATCATTTCAAAGATGGTTTTCTTAGTGATGAGGTTTGACATATTCTACTACTCTAATATAATAGGTGGTTTTGTAATATTATTTTTTAAAAATAATTGCTTTATATGTTTCGAAACGGGATTCTGACGGCGACCTAGAAGAAACTGAAAGTGGATTACAAGATTCTGACTATGAAAAACAGAAAAAGGAGATGCATCAGATAGCTTTACATGATAGTGAAAATGATGTGCAAGGTGAAGTAGAAGAGCTAGATGAATCTGAAGATGAGTTTACCACAACACCTCCTGAGAAAAATGAGGTATCACACATTATATATTAAAAATTTATGCAACTATGAATCCAATATAATTAGTACTTTAACAACCATGATTGAAGTTACAATTTGTGAAATCTTACAATACTGACAAGCATTTCATTATACCAAGGCATTATCAAGACATTTGCCACCCCTGACCAACTTTTTTACATTTATGTCAATCTGTAATTCCGTTAAACAGAATGTTGAACAAAAATTGAAAAACTACAAGGTTCGAAAATAAAAGAGGATTTTTTAAAATATGCTATTATAAATAGCTTTTATACATATTCTTAGGCATTATGAAAATGTATTATTACAATTACTTACCCTGTTGATGTTTAATGTTACAGAATGGAGAAGATCATAGTACAAGTCCTATAACTGTTAATTCTGAGGTATTTAATGCTTTGTTCTTAAACATAGTGGAATACATGTTTTGCATTTTAAATAAGGTACCATAACAAATTTTACCAAACACATGAAGGTGAAGATTGTTTAACACGTATATCCAATGAGCACAACAACTGTGACACTATGTTTGATAATGAAACATCTTTTTTGGAATCTCAAACTACAACAACAAATGATAAAGCTACTACAAGTGAGCAGCCATCAGGAAGTGTGAAGAAAAGAGTACGTGATATATTGTTTATTCACTTAACTAGTTTGATATATTGTTTATTCATACCTTAAGTGATTTAGACTTGAAACGTCGAGAGATGTTGATGCGTGCATGGATTGATGATTTGTGTTTACAAGTAACTTGTACACTTTACGTTATATATTACAAGTTGCATGGTTGTCATCATTAAAATATAAAGAGACTATAGATTAAATGTTATTGAATTGATGATAAGATGACGCTAAGATGACCGTCAAATAACACGTTATTCGTTTCTAATGTAACGAGTACTCTAAGAGCATCTACAATGGGTAAAGTTGGAAAAGACTTTTCACTATTCCAAAAAACTTTTTGAAAAGATTTTATGCATTGCAACAAGGACTTTTTGGAAAGCTTTTTACAAAAGCTTGATGAACCTCAAGTCTTTTGTAAAAGCTTTAGTTATTAAATGAGATTTGTATTAAATGCATTAAATGCATCAAGTCTTGAAAGACTTGATGCATCATAGATGCTCTAACAATTCATGAAAAATTCATGATTAGTATCATAATTTCGGACAACGGGTATTTCACTTCTCTAGTGGAAAATAAAGAAAACGTGTGTATTAGCATTATCGTGTCAATTACCCTCTATGGCTATACATGCTTTTCTCTGCAATCGTCAATATAAATTGGCGTTTCCAAACTGCTATTTTGGTGTAGTGAATTCTTATGACTCTTTTATTACCAACCCAGTTCAATTAATTTTTCCTTTCTAGCACCTAAACATGCTCATACTCACCAGGAAAATACCATTCGCATTCTTGTTTATATTCCTATATTTAGTAAATACCATCACGTTAGCTCAACCCGATTTCCTCTCGTATGACTGCTTTAACGATGCGGGTAATTATACTAGAAACAACACGTACCAAAGAAACCTAGACACTATCCTCTCTGGCCTTCCTAACACCAACTCTGACTTTGGTTTCTTTAACTGTTCCACAGGCCAAGGCAGTGATACAGTCCACTCGGTCTGTCAACAATGGAGATCAATAGATCAAGAAATGAAACAGAGAAATGAAACAGAGAAAATGAGAGAGTGAAAAATCTGTTATTCTCATTAACTGCCTTTCAACAAGAACACCATTGACTTTATAGACTAAGTTTTACCATAGTAGTCCTTCTACTCTAACAATATTTACATATTAGTCCTTTTACTTTGACACTCCCCCTCAAGTTGAGAGTGGTGGAACACAAACTCCCAACTTGGACAACAAACTATTCTGCTGATCTACTGTAACAGTTTTAGTGAAAACATCAGCAAGCTGAGATTTGGTGTTGACATATGTAGGATTAATCTTCCCTTCTTTCAACTGATCTCTTACATAGTGACAATCCACTTCAATATGCTTGGTTCTAGCATGAAAAACTGGATTAGCTGCAATGTATAGAGCTGCTTGATTATCACAAAACAAGTCCACTGGTTGCAAATCTTTGATCCCCAAATCCTTTAGCAGACTAACTAGCCATGTAACTTCACAACATGTCATAGCCATAGCTCTGTATTCTGCCTCTGCAGAAGACCTAGAAACCACAGCTTGCTTCTTTGACTTCCATGAAATTGGAGAATCACCCAAGAGCACACAATAACCAGTAGTTGATCTTCTTGAAAATGGACAACTAGCCCAGTCAGAATCACAGTAGGCTTTTAATTGAACTGCAGAGTCTTTAGCCAACAAAATACCTTGATTTGGACACAACAAAACATATCTCAACAAATGTTTTACTGCCTGCATATGAACAGATGTTAGAGATTGCATAAACTGACTAAGTAGCTGAACATCATAACAAATATCAGGCCTGGTTATGGTTAGATAAATCAGCTTTCTAATCAATCTTCTGTACACTTCTGGATCTGAAAGAGGAGTGCCTATGTCCATCTGCAACTTTAAATGAGGATCCATGGGTAGCTTATATGGTTTACTAGACATAACACCAGCTTCTTTAAGAAGATCCAAAGCATACTTATTTTGAGAAATAAAGATTCCTTGACCAGTCCTTGAGACTTCCAGACCAAGAAAGTAACTAAGCTCTCCCAAGTCTTTCATATGAAATACTGAGCTAAGCTGAGATTTGAGCTCAGCTATTTGAGTCTCATCATTTCCAGTAATGAGCAAATCATCTACATATACTAGGACTGCAGTAAACTTGGACTCTTTCTTCTTTGTGAACAAGGAATAATCTGTTTTAGATTGTACAAATCCAAAGGATATAAGAGCAGTAGATAGTTTTGAGAACCACTGTCTTGGAGCTTGTTTCAGCCCATACAAGCTTTTCTTGAGCTTACATACCAGATTAGTAGATAAGGATGAAGTTTCAGATACAGACTCCAGCTTTCCAGAATAACCCAAAGGAGGTCTCATATATACTTCCTCTTCCAAGTCACCATGTAAAAAAGCATTAGACACATCCATTTGACATGTGTACCAATCCTTTAGAGCTGCTATAGCCAAAAGTGATCTAACAGTAACCATCTTAGCCACTGGAGCAAAAGTCTCTTTATAGTCCACTCCATGTCTTTGTCTATTTCCTTGTATCACTAATCTAGCCTTTTTCCTTTCCACTGTTCCATCAGCTTTGAGTTTGTTTTGAACAACCAATGACTACCAATAGCTTTCTTTCCAAATGGCAATTCAGTAACTTCCCATGTGCCATTTTCATCAAGAGCCTGCAACTCAGAATCCATAGCTTTGCACCAACCAGGGTCCTTAACAGCTTCTTTAAAAGATTTAGGATCCTGTTGAGCTACCAAAGCTGTAACAAAAGCTTGAAAATCTGGCATAAGAGATGTTTTACATACTTGATTTGCTCTTGGTACATGAGAAATGACATAATCTTTTAACTTTGTTGGAACAGTAGGAATTCTAGTAGACCTTCTAGTAGGAATATGAGAAGTATTCACTGTAGGAGTAGAATTTATTTGAGAAGTATGTTGAGCATTAGATTGTGTTACTGGAATATTCAATTGCTCATCAACAACATCCAGAGGGGAAAATTGACAAGGTAAGGTGGTAGGTAATGGTGATAAGAACTGTTGAATACTTGTTGCAGAATATGGGAAAATTTGTTCATAGAACATTGCATCTCTGGACACAAACTTGGTATGAGTCTGCAAATTATAGAACTTGTAACCCTTTTGAAGAGAAGGATATCCAATAAAAACACATGGGACACCTCTGGATTCAAATTTATCAGTTGTTCTAGCTGGATTACTCACTACTGCAAAACATCCAAATACCTTTAGATGATCATATGAAGGTTTCTTTTGAAGCAAAACCTCATATGGTGTCTTGTTGTTAAGAACAGTAGATGGCAAAATGTTGATTAAAGTAGTAGCAGTGGTAACACATTATCCCCAAAACTTCAAAGGTAAGTGAGAGTGCAATCTCAATGCTCTAGCAGTATCCAGAATATGTCTATGTTTTCTTTCTACCCTACCATTTTGTTGAGGTCTATCTGCACATGAGGTTTGGTGTTCAATTCCTAAATGTGACAAATAGGCTCCACATTCTCCCTTCACAAACTCAAGAGCATTATCTGATCTTATAACTTTGACTTTCTTATCAAACTGGTTTGAAACATAACTAAGAAACACTTTCAAAGCAGCAAAACTATCAGACTTATTAACCAGTACATAAGTCCAAGTTACTCTGCTACAGTCATCTACAATAGTCAAGAAGTACTTGAACTTGCCATCAGTTGGAACTCTGTAGGGTCCCCAAATATCCATATGAACCATATCAAAGATTGCAGACTTATGAGACTGACTTAAAGGATAAGGTAACTTTGAAAATTTAGCCATTGGACAGGACATACAATTATCTGCACTAGTCTTTGTCACAACAACTGGTAAATCTTTCATATATTTCAATTTGGAATCAGAGACATGTCCTAGTCTATGATGCCACAATCCATATGAAGCTTTATTTGAAAAAACAGAATTACTTACAGGATGAGTTATAGCAGACATTGCAAATTTACCAAGAGTAGATGTTATCAAGGAAGTAAACAAACTATCAACCTCTTCAAGTGGAACATTAACCAAATGATACAAACCAGCTTTCTTCTTACCCAGCCCCTTCACCTTCTTGGTTTCCAAGTCCTGAACAACACAGAACTTTGGATAAAAGGACACAACACACTGAGAATCCTCTGTCAATTTTGGAACATACAATAGACTAAACTTGAAAGATGGTACCACTAAGACATCTTTGAGGAACAATCCATTATTCAGTTTAACCTTGCCCACATGAGAAATAACAGAAGTATTTCCATTTGGTAACTTTATCTGTGGCTTAATTTTAAGCAAGTATGGATCATAAATTTGGTCATTATCAGGTGTCATATGATCACTAGCACCAGTATCATATATCCAATCTTCTAACAGATCTAACATATCTATTTGACTATTAAGACATGCTATACCTGCTGCAAATTGGTGACCAAATCCATCATCTGCTTCAACATCCACCTTCATCTATTGAACACTCCTCAACAGTTGTTCAAATTGCTGAGGTGTAAAGCTGATATTACCACTTTCAACATGAGCAGCAGTCTTTGAAACAAACTGATTCTTGACTTGCCCATTTTTCCTAACACCTCTGTTTGCATTCATCTTGAACTTAGGATGCCAAGATGGATATCCAACCTTTTCCCAAAACTTCTCAGGAGGATGCCATTTAAAACCACATATTCCACATTTTTCTTGAATCAATCCTTTGTCTTTCACTACTCCTTTACTATACAAAGCAGTTGACTCCAAATGACTTGATCCAAACAACACCCTTTGAGATTCTTCTTGCTGTAACATAGAACAAGTTGTTTCTACACTTGGTAAAGGAACCATTAACAACACTTGAGTTCTCAAATTACTATAGTGTTCATCAAGACCATTTAGAAACTGAAACAATCTTTGCTCTTCCTTTTTCTGATTCAAAGCATTCAAGAACACAGTAATTTCTGGTGTAACAGTAATAGATGGCAACACATTCACATTATCCAATTCTTCCCAAACACACTTCATCTTTGTGAAGTACTCACTTATAGAACCACCTGATTGACTGATAGCATAACAATCTTTATTCAATTTATACTTTCTTGAGCCATCACTTAATGCAAATCTTTTCTCTAATTGAGACCACATAGCACTAGCTGTATCAACAAACATGATGGATCTAGCAATAGACTCACTAACTGATCCCAAGATCCAGCATATTACCATATTATTGCATGTATCCCACAACTCAACAAGATTCACATCAGTTTCAGAACGAGTAACAGTACTTGTTATGAATCCTAACTTCCTTTTAGTAGAAAGCCCAATCTCAATAGCTCTTCTCCAAGCACGATAGTTTTGAGATCCCACAAGCTTTTCTTGAACCGTTAAGGAACTTGGACCATCTGAAGGATGCAAATACAACGGATTTTGGAAAACAGCAGGTGCATTGTGATTAACAGCAGGAGCAGACATCTTGATTGATCAAAAAATCCCCTATTTTGACCTAATTTTGACTGATTTTGACTAATTTTGGCGCGGAAACATGAACAACACACAAAATTACACAACACACAGTGTAACAGACTAAAGAAAACTACTTAATCTGCCATTGTTGAATGCTCTGATACCATGTCAACAATGGAGATCAATAGATCAAGAAATGAAACAGAGAAATGAAACAAAGAAAATGAGAGAGTGAAAAATCTGTTATTCTCATTAACTGCCTTTCAACAAGAAGACCATTGACTTTATAGACTAAGTTTTACCATAGTAGTCCTTCTACTCTAACAATATTTACATATTAGTCCTTTTACTTTGACACAGTCGCCCTATGTCGAGGTGACGCAAATCTAGATGCGTGTCGTAGTTGTCTTAATGATTCAATTGTTAATTTGCGAAGAATATGTCCTAATAAAAAACAAGCAATAGGATACTACGACTTATGTATGCTAAAGGAAAAAAGCTATAAATGCTTAATGTACTTACCATAAAAACTCATTATGCTTTCTCAACTTTTTTTATTGTCATTTTACTTAATAATGTATCACGTCGGTTATCATTATGCTTAATTATATGTTTTTCTCTCTTGCGAAAAGACTTAAGTACCCCTTCTCCCTCCCACCCATAAAACCTGTAAGTCAAACAGTGACCGCGAGGAATTTATTGACCGAATTAAAGAATGCTAGCTGATAGTAGCAATCAAACTTCTCCATCCTCTATAGTTTCCACCACTCCTCGTAGGTTCAGATGGTTGCTTGGCTGGAAATGGTTGCTTGGCTGGAAATGGGCTATTTGGCACCTGATGTTAAAGGCACCTGATGTATGCATCAATAATTACTCAGTGTCTTATATGGGTTAAAGGCACCTGATGTTAAAGGCACCTCAGTATCAATATTTGGCACCTGATGTTAAAGGCACCTGATGTTAAAGGCACCTGATGGTTGCTTGGCTAGAAATGGGTTAGTTGTCTTATATGTTAAAGGCACCTGATGTATGCATCAATAATTACTCAGTGTCTCAGTGATGGTTGCTTGGCTGGAAATGGGTTATTTGGCCAGAAATTATGGTGTTTGGAGATAGAAGAATAAGATGTGGAAAATGACCAAAACACCCTTAACAAATCATTGCAGTTATGTATTATGAGAATAAATGAAGTAGATAAAGCATAATGAGTTTGTATAGTAAGTACATTAAGCATTTATAGCTTTTTTCCTATGCTAAAATACTCAAACCAGACTATACTCGGAAACACTGATATAAAGTACTATTTTATGTTGGTGAATACACAAAATGCTTCGGATGTTGATCGGTTCAACGAAGCCTTGTCACCTTTGTTAAACAACCTGACAGCTGAAGCATCGGCTGGTGGTTCGCTCCGCAAGTTCGCCACAGGGAACATTCCAGGACCAGGTGTTACAAGTATCTATGCCCTTGTCCAGTGTCGTCCGGATTTAACACGGCAGCATTGCAATTGGTGCTTGGGAGATGGAATTAGTTACTTTTTGAATTCGTATAGTGGGAGAATGGGAGGAAGGAATCTCCTACCTATGTGTAATTTTAGGTATGAGACTTATCGGTTTTTTGACGAGAGTATTCGTTCTGTCCCACAACCACCATCGTCATCACCACCACAACCACTGCCACCAAATTTGCTAGATTTATCACCAGGTACGAACTTAGCATGTTTCATACGGGTTATAAGTATGTTATACACAATAAATAACGCAGTAGAAAAAAAAATCCGATTATGTAGCCTTTAGTTACTGGTGATCTGCTATGTATCCCTGGCTTTTTAATATTTTTTGGTTATTTGTGGATGCCGTTAAAAAAAGTCATTACTTCTATTTAAAAAATAATAATAATAAATAAATAAAATCAGTTGCCCTAACAAATAGAAAGCGGGCCCTTGGTGGCTTGGTGTGATAGCAAAGTTTTAGATTTTGGCTTTTACCGTGCATAATTTTTTATTCTTAATTTTTATTGGCACCTTCTTATATATGCATTAGACATTTACTAGCAGGGTACCGGCGCGTTGCGGCGGCGGGTAACCTAAAACTAAAATTCCCGATTTGCAATATTTTATGGCTATTGATGAGTGTCTAAATACTCATCATTTTTGTACTATCTAGACTGCAAAAACATCTGAAAACACTCAGAAATGCATCTAAATGATGAAAATATCACAAACAAGTGTTTATGTGTTTTAAATGCAAAAACATCAAAATCAGATGAAAAACGTACCAAGTTTGCATAATTGGCAGTTTTAGTCCCCCAAGTTTCAAAAGTTGTCAAAACTAGTCCCTGGTAATTCAAAAACTTGTAAAATGTCATTTAAGGTCCATGGGATTCAAAAGTTGTCAAAATAAACCCTTTAAAGTTTAAAATTTACAAAATGACAACTTTAGTCCCTAAAGTTTGAAAATTGTCAAATATAGTCCTTGGTGAATTTAAAAATGGAAATTTATCAAAAATAAACCTTGTACTATTCATAAATGACAAAATTGGTCCTTATAGTGAACTTTTGGAAAATTACATGTTTGGTCCCTTAAGTTTCAAAAATGACATAAAAGGCCCTTGGATTTATTAAAAATGGAAAATAATTACATGTATGGTCCTTGGATTATCATATATTACAGGTTTAGCCCTTGTGATAAATTTGGATAAGTTTCAATTTCAGTCCTTCAGTTTCAGAATATTACATATATGGTCCTTGTGTTGTTAAGCTTAACCAAACGGACCTCTTTATTATTAACAACCCAAGCCCAGTCCAAAGCCCAAACCCAACTTACGGTCAAAAATAGTCAAACGTGCAAAATACCGCCCCCCACTGTTCACCCTTCTCTACCACTACGGCAAATCAAAACCAGGTGGTTTTCACCACCTCACCTCCACTTTCCACCTTTCAACCTTATCCCCCAGCTGTATACCAACCCCCCTCCACCTCCACATACACCAAGAAGCATTAAATGCTTAAAAACCTGCTTTAGGACTTTTGGCGCCAAAAGCAGTTTTGAAGGCCAAGATGAATTTGACCCATCCAAAGGCTGAGATTATTGATGGGAAAGACCAAGTGGGACCCACAGAGTCCTAGAAGTCATCTATAAAGAAGAAAGGAAGACAGTAATATAGTTGTCGCATGTTTTTAGACCATTAGTAGTGTAAAAGTTCTTTAAATGTCTGTTTTAGCTTAAATTTCAAGTCTTAGTGCAAAATCAAGTTTGTTTCAAGTTATAAGTCACTTTTGTATTGTAATTATTCAAGTTAAATAAGATTTCAAGTTTTCATGTTTCTTGATAATTCGTATTAAGTCAATTATACTTATTATAAGTTTCATAAGCTCTTTTATCCTTCCAACAAGCTCAGATAAGCTTGCTATAGCTTTTCATGAGCCTGTTTCAGATTCTACTAGTTTAAATTTCAAAAACAAAGAAAAGTCAACAAAAGTCAACTAAAGAGCTCAAAATGGATTTGGTCATGATATTTGGTGATGCAGAGCTAATTTTGGATTGCTTATTGGTTTAGAAGCTTAGTGGTAAGCATATAGGTGTGATCTCAGGCCTTGGTTCTTTGTTTATGTTTGAATTCCAATCTGTAAGCTTATTTCTTCATTTTAGCAATTTACTGTTTAAAAGCTTATACACTGTTTATTTATGTGATTTCATACTTCTTTGGTGTTGATAAGTCAAGATATTACTTAAAATAAGCTACTTGTTCTTTAGTTTTCTCAGTTATTGAGTTTTCAATATTTCACTAAGTAATATTGCATAATAGTGATTAATAGGTCTTAGTTGTTATTATCAGTATTTATAAGCTTAAATCAGTCCTTTATAACATTAAATGTGTGTATGAATCAGTATCTTTGCTTAAATCAGTGTTTAGCTTTAATAAGCTTCAAAACAGTTCACATAAGTAGTGTTTGGATTTGTAAGAGAAACTGTGTTTAAGTTTGTTAAAGCCTTTGTTATTAGTTGATACATGTTATATTAGGTTAATATATCTCAGTGCAACAAAGAAAACTAGTCCTTATCAGTTTAAAAGTCAAAATCTAATCAAAACTGTCTTAATTTGCTTATCTGATAGGAATTAAATGATCATTACCTTGATTTGTGTTTAGAATTCATTAGAGTAGCTTCTTTTAGCTTTAGTATAGCTTATTACAACATTCTCAGTCAACAATTTGGAATCAAATCTCATTAAAGTCAAATATCCAAGTCTGTCTTAAAAAGTCAAAAATAGAAAAAACAGGTTTTTGCAAAACTTTGTGAATCTCTCATGTACTCAATTCTGGTTCAAAATCTCTGAGACTTGGAAATTTGCAAGATCATTTGGTCTAGTTTAATAATTTTAGTTTTGTTTTCCTTTTATCAAGCTTCTATAAGCTTTTTATCAGCTTCCAATAAGCCATGATATGCCCTGTGTACACACTCAGCATTCACTGAGTGTGCACAGGCATATTGCAGCCCTTACACAAGCTTCATTCAAGCTTGTGAGGAGCTGATTCTTGGTTCAAGTATAGTAGGCTAGGTGATCTTTAGGTCCCTATATCTGTTTCTCCCTTTAGCTTATTGGGATTGCTTATGCAATAGCTTAAAGTAGGGCACCTAATAACTGTTTTGCTTAAATATTCCCATAAGCTCAAATCTAGTTCAAGCTTAGTTAATGATCTAGAGTACTGTTAATTGGTTAAGATAGGCTTAATTTAGCATAAGTTAGCTTCTGTGTTCATTTGGTGTCCATTTGTGGACTTTGGCTTATTTTGAAGTGCTTATTACTTAAGGAGTTTCACTGCAGCCTCATATTTTCACACATAAGCATATGTTTTTATATTTTTCATAGATTAAGAATAATATTTTAGTATTTTCCTGAATTTTTCAAATTTTTCCATCACTGTTTAATATTTTTCCTTATTTAAACTAGTTTTTAATCCTTTTTAAATAGCTTTTAATACAAATAAATCAGAAAAAGTTTAAAAAATTATGTTTTCAATTTTCCTAGATTAAGATAAATATAAAAAGCAAAAAAATATTTTTCCATAATTTTCTTGGTTTAAATAGTATTTTCTAGCATTTTAATTAGTTTTAAATAGTATTAAATTAATAATAAATACATAAAAACTCTAAAAAATATATTTTCAGTTTTAAAATAAGTTTTATCATATTTTTGATTTTTCTAAGTTATAATTTCATTTTTCTAGGTTAATTTTGTATTTTCTTATATTTTAGTGCATTTTAAATACTTAATAAATAGTTTTTAATTAATAATAATTAAATAAATAGTTTTAAAAATAATTTTCTTTTTCTAATAATTTTATTTTATTATTAGGATTGTAAAAATATCATTTTCATATTTGTAGGCATTTTATTTCTTTAAACTCACGTTTTATTTTGTATGTTTACGTAATTTTATTTAAACATACGTTTTAGGTTTTAAACGTTCATCAATTTTAAAAATAGTGATAGCATTTATTTAATATATTTTAACTTTTTAATTTTCTTTAATTTGCATTTAAGTCGCTGTAATTTACAAATCTTTTCTTTAGGTATAAATTTCTCAAAAACCTTACTGATCACTATCCTTAGTGATTATTCGACATCTGTCTGTGTTAAACACCAATTCATCCTCCGTGGGACTTAACGACCCAGGAATCCACTATATTCATTTGATCTTAATTGCATTAGTGTTTGAACTGTTTTAAGTTTCTTACGGTTAGCCATTCACAAGTGGCTAGCTTGTGTGAGATAACTTGACGGTTTGGCACCAATCAAATTTTGGCGCCGCTGCCGGGGAGGCTGTAAGCGTGTCCTAAGCATTTTCAGACCCGTACTTGCACATATACCACCTTTTTGTAAACAGTTTTTTTTGTAAAGTTAATCAAAATCAAAAAGTTCATTAACATTTTTCCTAAAGTGTTAACAACACCAAAAATATTTTCATTCTTTGTTTTTACAAAATGTTTATCCAAAAAATCCAAAAATATTCATCTTTACCCTCTTACCCTTTTTGATTCTTTATCCCTTTACCCTCTATCCATTTGATTCTAACTTCTTCTATTCTCATGGAATCTCTCGACTACGACGAATTCTGGAACGAAGTTGAAAAACTTCCTACTTTATCACAAATGTCAAGAATTCGTGTTGTTCATGATGATCCATTAATTCTGCGTAGGGAAATGGAACGAGAAACCGGGGTGACAAAGGACCAGGTACTTCCCTCTGATAATGGAGGTGCTAAATACGTCCAACCTACGGTTATCCAAAAATCTAACCCCTCAATTGCTCCTAAGCCGTCTAAAATTGATCCTACACTTTCACGATTTACGGTTAAAAGAAAACATGCAGAATTTAGACCGGTGACTAGCAAGAATGACTTGCCTAATCTTCACGTTTCTCAAGAACCAGAACCAGAGACCATAACGGAAGTGGTGGAAATTGCTAGCTCTCAGAGCACACCACTTGTCCCACCTCCGGATTTTTCAAAATGTTCTTCGAGTCTTAATAGTCATTCGGATCACCATGTTGGTTTTGTTGATTCTTTGAATGAACCGATTCCTTCTCATAACTCTCAAATAGAATCGTGTATTCCTTGTGTCGGTTGTGGTGAGCCTCTTTTTGGTTCACCCTGTCGCTGGTGTACGTGTGTACAGTGTGGTAATGATATTCATAACGGGAGTTGTTTGTTTTGTGGTTCGAGGAATTCATTTGATTATGATCCTAATCCGAACTCATTTAACAACCCCTCAAATTTTTCTAATTACCCACCACAGCCCGACTTATCTTCATATAATCAACATAACTGCTGTGAATTTTGTGGAGGTCCTCACCAAGGATTTGAATGTCAATCCGGAAACAAGATTGTCTATGAACAGTTCTCAGGTGATGCTCAGATCTTTGGTTATGACCAATATCCATATGATTCACCAATCCAGGCTCAACAGTTTTACTGTTGTGAGAACTGTGGAGGTCCCCATTTTAGCTCTGATTGTCAAACAGGGAATCCATTTCCTTGTAACAATTACGACTATCCATATCACGACCAACCTCCACAGTGCCAAATGACTCAAACTCTTCAGCAAACCCAACAAGACACTTATCTAGAGCTTCTGGAGTCAGTGAAAAGAACTGAGGAGTTGAGTAAAACATCATTTCATAATGTTCCCAGTTTTTCTTGTGTATATTGTGGGGGTCCTCATGATGATTATCAATGTCAACCTTCCGGTTTTGACAAATCTCCACTCCCACAATGTCCCGTCATTCAAAATTCACATGAGAAATCCATGGAAGAATTGCTAGCTGAAGAGCAGGCTGCTAAAATAAATTCCCAAATTGCTTTTGAAAAATCTATTAGGGAATCAATTGCAAAAGAAAAAGGAGCCAGATCTAGCTCTCAATTTCGTTTTATTCCTGATGACAGTGATGATGAGGATGCACTTGGTATCCTACAATTTTATAAAGATTCATCAGTTGATATCCCAGCAGTTGAGATTCATTCTCAAGCAACTGCCATCACACCTGAAGCTCCCACTCACTCTCTGAACATGGGGGACGAGCATCTTGACACTGTTCCTGAAAACGAATCGGACGAATTCATAAAGTCTAGTGTTGAGGACCTTGTCCCAATCCCGAGAGAGTCACAGGGAACTTTTGACCATGTGTGTGATATCCCTCCTCCTCTTGTCTTCCAAAATGATCATATTGAGATGTTCTCTGATTCTGATGAGGACTATTCTTTATCTTGTGGAGACATAAGTTATGTGGGGGAATTACCTTCTGAGCTTGTCAGCTTAGGAGAAGAGAATGATGAAGAAATAATCCAAGACGAAGCTCTTCGTCTTACATTATTGAATGTTAATCTTCTCATTTCTAGAATCGAGGCTTTTAATGAAAAGCCTACTTCATATCCTATCCCCTTTGAGGATAGTGAACTTTTGTTCAATGATTCTATTCCCGAATTGCAAACGTTCCATTTTGATCATATGGGAGAGAAGATTAGTGGTATTACTACTTCTCATTCTCATAATTCTCTCCCCGATTATGAATCATTCACTTTTGAGGAGTTCCCTAGTGAACTCACTCAAATCAATCCCAAATATGAATCATTCGCCTTTGAGGAGTTCTCCTGTAAACTCACTCATATCATATCTCTACCGGAGTATGATAACTTCTACTTTGATCTAGACACACCCGGGATATGTCTAGACCAATTGAGCTTAAAAGATGAAATTCATGCTATCATGAATTCCCCTTCTGATGATGATGAGTTAGTCAAGATTATTATCATGACTTTCTTTCTCTTCTTCACCTATCCCGTGGCTTCTCCTGTTCTTCACTCCTTCGGGAATGAAGACATTATCTTTGACCCCGGCATTTTCATTTATTATTTGTGAGCCGGTTCTATGTATATCTCATCGGTGTGGAACTTTCACGTACTTCAATGTTTATACAAACATCTTGAATGAAAGTCCGATGGAGATTGTCTCTTCCACTTACTTCCCCATGAACAAATTAATTCGGGGTCGAGTCAAGCTAGCGACGCGGTAATCAAAAACAGTAGTTAAACATGGGTTTTCACCCGTGTGTATCACCTTAGTGTGGGGGAGATACCCCACATGTTTATAGATCTAAAAAATGAATGAAAATTGTAAATATTAAAAAAAGAAAATAATTGTTGTGTTTCTACACTTAGCTAGTAATGTTATCTTTTTACGTTCTAAGTTTCGGCATAACAGCCGGTACTTTGAATATTGAGGACAATATTCATTTCTAAGTGTGGGGGGGAAATTCTGGCGAATTTGATCATAAATGTACCCTTTTAGTCCCTTTTTCCCCCAAAATGGCCAAATTTTAAAATTTTTTATTTAGTGGAAGTACTATGTACTAAACACAACAAATGGTAATCAGTCCACCATGTCTAACCCACATAAGGATTGGCTAATCCAGGAGCAAACGGCTCTTGGTAAAGATATCTCAAATCCGTTTATGGCTTGCAATTTGCCTAAAATTGTATGGTGTTCAGCTCACCATATCCTAAAAAGTGAAGAGTTGGCTAGCCCGCAAGTTTATGGCTTGTGGTAAAGGCAGTGGAAAAACCATAATTGGTAATCGACTCACCAAAGATATTTTATCTAAGAGTTGGCTAGTCCAGAAGCAAACGGCTTCTGGTAAAGACAAATCAAATCCGTTTACAGCTGGTGATTTGCTCAAAATCATTTGGTTATCATTGTACCAAAGTTCTTACTTGAACTAAAACAATTGGCTACTCCAGAAGTAATGGCTTTTGGTAAAGAGATAAAATCCATTAACTTTTCATAAAACATTGCTAGGGACTAGCAATATCTTAGTGTGGGGGATTGATGAGTGTCTAAATACTCATCATTTTTGTACTATCTAGACTGCAAAAACATCTGAAAACACTCAGAAATGCATCTAAATGATGAAAATATCACAAACACGTGTTTTATGTGTTTTAAATGCAAAAACATCAAAATCAGATGAAAAACGTACCAAGTTTGCATAATTGGCAGTTTTAGTCCCCCAAGTTTCAAAAGTTGTCAAAACTAGTCCCTGGTAATTCAAAAACTTGTAAAATGTCATTTAAGGTCCATGGGATTCAAAAGTTGTCAAAATAAACCCTTTAAAGTTTAAAATTTACAAAATGACAACTTTAGTCCCTAAAGTTTGAAAATTGTCAAATATAGTCCTTGGTGAATTTAAAAATGGAAATTTATCAAAAATAAACCTTGTACTATTCATAAATGACAAAATTGGTCCTTATAGTGAACTTTTGGAAAATTACATGTTTGGTCCCTTAAGTTTCAAAAATGACATAAAAGGCCCTTGGATTTATTAAAAATGGAAAATAATTACATGTATGGTCCTTGGATTATCATATATTACAGGTTTAGCCCTTGTGATAAATTTGGATAAGTTGCAATTTCAGTCCTTCAGTTTCAGAATATTACATATATGGTCCTTGTGTTGTTAAGCTTAACCAAACGGACCTCTTTATTATTAACAACCCAAGCCCAGTCCAAAGCCCAAACCCAACTTACGGTCAAAAATAGTCAAACGTGCAAAATACCGCCCCCCACTGTTCACCCTTCTCTACCACTACGGCAAATCAAAACCAGGTGGTTTTCACCACCTCACCTCCACTTTCCACCTTTCAACCTTATCCCCCAGCTGTATACCAACCCCCCTCCACCTCCACATACACCAAGAAGCATTAAATGCTTAAAAACCTGCTTTAGGACTTTTGGTGCCAAAAGCAGTTTTGAAGGCCAAGATGAATTTGACCCATCCAAAGGCTGAGATTATTGATGGGAAAGACCAAGTGGGACCCACAGAGTCCTAGAAGTCATCTATAAAGAAGAAAGGAAGACAGTAATATAGTTGTCGCATGTTTTTAGACCATTAGTAGTGTAAAAGTTCTTTAAATGTCTGTTTTAGCTTAAATTTCAAGTCTTAGTGCAAAATCAAGTTTGTTTCAAGTTATAAGTCACTTTTGTATTGTAATTATTCAAGTTAAATAAGATTTCAAGTTTTCATGTTTCTTGATAATTCGTATTAAGTCAATTATACTTATTATAAGTTTCATAAGCTCTTTTATCCTTCCAACAAGCTCAGATAAGCTTGCTATAGCTTTTCATGAGCCTGTTTCAGATTCTACTAGTTTAAATTTCAAAAACAAAGAAAAGTCAACAAAAGTCAACTAAAGAACTCAAAATGGATTTGGTCATGATATTTGGTGATGCAGAGCTAATTTTGGATTGCTTATTGGTTTAGAAGCTTAGTGGTAAGCATATAGGTGTGATCTCAGGCCTTGGTTCTTTGTTTATGTTTGAATTCCAATCTGTAAGCTTATTTCTTCATTTTAGCAATTTACTGTTTAAAAGCTTATACACTGTTTATTTATGTGATTTCATACTTCTTTGGTGTTGATAAGTCAAGATATTACTTAAAATAAGCTACTTGTTCTTTAGTTTTCTCAGTTATTGAGTTTTCAATATTTCACTAAGTAATATTGCATAATAGTGATTAATAGGTCTTAGTTGTTATTATCAGTATTTATAAGCTTAAATCAGTCCTTTATAACATTAAATGTGTGTATGAATCAGTATCTTTGCTTAAATCAGTGTTTAGCTTTAATAAGCTTCAAAACAGTTCACATAAGTAGTGTTTGGATTTGTAAGAGAAACTGTGTTTAAGTTTGTTAAAGCCTTTGTTATTAGTTGATACATGTTATATTAGGTTAATATATCTCAGTGCAACAAAGAAAACTAGTCCTTATCAGTTTAAAAGTCAAAATCTAATCAAAACTGTCTTAATTTGCTTATCTGATAGGAATTAGATGATCATTACCTTGATTTGTGTTTAGAATTCATTAGAGTAGCTTCTTTTAGCTTTAGTATAGCTTATTACAACATTCTCAGTCAACAATTTGGAATCAAATCTCATTAAAGTCAAATATCCAAGTCTGTCTTAAAAAGTCAAAAATAGAAAAAACAGGTTTTTGCAAAACTTTGTGAATCTCTCATGTACTCAATTCTGGTTCAAAATCTCTGAGACTTGGAAATTTGCAAGATCAGTTGGTCTAGTTTAATAATTTTAGTTTTGTTTTCCTTTTATCAAGCTTCTATAAGCTTTTTATCAGCTTCCAATAAGCCATGATATGCCCTGTGCACACACTCATCATTCACTGAGTGTGCACATGCATATTGCAGCCCTTACACAAGCTTCATTCAAGCTTGTGAGGAGCTGATTCTTGGTTCAAGTATAGTAGGCTAGGTGATCTTTAGGTCCCTATATCTGTTTCTCCCTTTAGCTTATTGGGATTGCTTATGCAATAGCTTAAAGTAGGGCACCTAATAACTGTTTTGCTTAAATATTCCCATAAGCTCAAATCTAGTTCAAGCTTAGTTAATGATCTAGAGTACTGTTAATTGGTTAAGATAGGCTTAATTTAGCATAAGTTAGCTTCTGTGTTCATTTGGTGTCCATTTGTGGACTTTGGCTTATTTTGAAGTGCTTATTACTTAAGTAGTTTCACTGCAGCCTCATATTTTCACACATAAGCATATGTTTTTATATTTTTCATAGATTAAGAATAATATTTTAGTATTTTCCTGAATTTTTCAGATTTTTCCATCACTGTTTAATATTTTTCCTTATTTAAACTAGTTTTTAATCCTTTTTAAATAGCTTTTAATACAAATAAATCAGAAAAAGTTTAAAAAATTATGTTTTCAATTTTCCTAGATTAAGATAAATATAAAAAGCAAAAAAAATATTTTTCCATAATTTTCTTGGTTTAAATAGTATTTTCTAGCATTTTAATTAGTTTTAAATAGTATTAAATTAATAATAAATACATAAAAACTCTAAAAAATATATTTTCAGTTTTAAAATAAGTTTTATCACATTTTAGATTTTTCTAAGTTATAATTTCATTTTTCTAGGTTAATTTTGTATTTTCTTATATTTTAGTGCATTTTAAATACTTAATAAATAGTTTTTAATTAATAATAATTAAATAAATAGTTTTAAAAATAATTTTCTTTTTCTAATAATTTTCTTTTATTATTATGATTGTAAAAATATCATTTTCATATTTGTAGGCATTTTATTTCTTTAAACTCACGTTTTATTTTGTATGTTTACGTAATTTTATTTAAACATACGTTTTAGGTTTTAAACGTTCATCAATTTTAAAAATAGTGATAGCATTTATTTAATATATTTTAACTTTTTAATTTTCTTTAATTTGCATTTAAGTCGCTGTAATTTACAAATATTTTCTTTAGGTATAAAGTTCTCAAAAACCTTACTGATCACTATCCTTAGTGATTATTCGACATCTGTCTGTGTTAAACACCAATTCATCCTCCGTGGGACTTAACGACCCAGGAATCCACTATATTCCTCTGATCTTAATTGCATTAGTGTTTGAACTGTTTTAAGTTTCTTACGGTTAGCCATTCACAAGTGGCTAGCTTGTGTGAGATAACTTGACGGTTTAGCATCAATCAGCTATACATAATTTGCGACAATAACTTTAAATATGATGATAGTTTTAAGTTGGAATAACTTTAAGTGTAACATATTGGATTTCACATACACATCAAACCATTAACACAAGTGGGCGTACAAGAGTGTTTTAGAGAGAGAAAGTTAGAGGTTTAGGGAACTTAGTGAGAGAAAGTAAAAGATATTATTATGAGCTCCAACTCTCTACCTTGGGAGGTAGAGAGTATTTATAGTCTTACATAAAACGCCACACAACGGGCTGTGGATCAGGCATACAGTGGGTAAAGACCCGTCCGTCCTCCACGGTGTTACTTAACTAAATACTACTTAACATAAAATAACTATGACTACGAGCTTTCTAACGAATACATATACTTGAGGTGACCGACTCTTTAATACCTGGAATTTCTAATTCCTAACAATCTCCCGCTAAGGGAGGTCACCTCAAACACACATTAAACTTACATTGAATACAAACAGATATTACATTAAAAGATTGTTCTTGCATTCTTGATGTAGTACTTTGCTCTGAAGCTCGTAGTCATTGATTCTTCTCATTGCATGTTTGGATAATCCAAGTGGAGGTCTTTTACTGATCCACGTGATAATGAGTTTTGAGCCAGCTTTGAGATCGTCAGCAATCATAAATCTCTTAGACATCCATTGTGGTGTTGGTATTAATGTGATGTTGTAACTTTCGAACCGACATGCTCACATTCTGGATCATGATTTCTTCATATCAGAGTAGCGGAAGTTTTCGTTGATTCATGATATTGGCAGCAGCGTAGCAGAAGCATGGAGTGAAAATATCAGAGTCATTGATACACTAATCATGATTTCCTTGGAAATGAATGTGTTGTGTGAGCATGCGGCAATGGATTGACCGCTCCATTCTGATCAGCTGCAAACGTCGGGCGTACCTGCATAAAACAGTTAGCAACAAAACGCACGAAAGAGTCTTTGATCACTTTCGTTGAATTGAGGTACACGGCCCACGGTTCCCCGTTGATCAGTACAAGTACTGCCTGTGATCAGGTATAATTTCGAAGAATTTCCTTGACAGGGTTTCGCAGCTGCTCTAGCTGTTCTCAAACCGGAGCGTCTCAAAGAAGACAACACGGAGTGAGTGAACCAGCGAATAGAGATTCACTGATTGAAGGAAAATGATTTGAAAACAATCGTGTATTTAGTATAAAGTGTTTTGCAATACAACGAAGGTTTTATTGAAAAATCAATTTATCAATCATAATTATCTTTTGATTTTGAAGACACAGTACACAGTCAATGAGCTGAAGAAAAGAATTTTGAGCACACCGACCGGTTTTTCAAAGATATCCGTCAATCCATTTTCCTGGACAGAGAACGATTCAATAATGAAACGCTCCATTGATGAAGTCAAGATGACACAACAAGTCTTAGCAATACCACAAGAATAGTGCGTAGGACTCTCAAAATATATTCTCACATTCCACAAAGTGTGAAACTGTGAGTCTTCAAGAATAAGTGTCCTAATGAGATTAATTGATGATCTCGTGGCTCTAGACTCAATTAGTGCACTTTTGGTTTCCTGTGCCGGAGACTAGGGAGAGGGTCTCCTTCTTCAATATCAATAATCTCTAAGAGAGAGTCGATAGATTATGTAGGTTCCCTGTGAGAATGAAACAAGCCCTTTTAAGAGGAACTTGAGTAGCTTGGGAAGTTAGTGCAGTGCGTCACTGGGTCCATGACGACTTGTCTTCAATACCAGTGTTACCTTAGTAACGACTAGTAGCATATGAATTGAACCCGGTTTCTGCCCTAAGGTTGAATAAATGGAGGGCTATTTCTTTTCACCCTTTTCTCATTCAATTCTTTTTCATTCTTCAACCCCTTCAGTGCTTACCGAGACTTCATTACTAGAACCTTGTTGGGTTTATTCCAGTTCTAGCTCAGTCTCAGTCCGCACTCTTCCCATATCTCATTTTTCTCCTTTTATCATCATACCTAATAACTCTACACTAACTAGTGGATAGTCCCTGGGTAGATCCCTCCGGTTCTGGCGGATCATGGGAACAAATACCTAACCTTATCATCCTTATATCACCATACATAAAGTAAAGTTGGTCGGTCTATTTGGTATTGTTCATCTGCCATGGGAAACAATTGAAAACCATTTGAAAATCAATCCAGATACTTGTGATATATTATCAAAGTATTTTGTACCTGAATTGTTTTTGATATTTTTAGAACAAGAGCTCCCCCTCAACATGTGCATCAAGTGATTGAAATCGTTTTGCACACGGAGGCAAGAGAAAGAGTTAACTTCTTTGAATTATATTTTCTAAAAGATATCAATCATCACTTCCCTAATCAAAACAAGTAGATAAAGCATTCTCGGGAAGGATGAGGTTTTCACAATTTTGCTCCCCCTCAATATGTGCATCAAAGTTTGAAAATATTTTTGCACATACTAGAGGGAACATGCACATTGATATCGTTTAGGATCTTTGTGGTTTAAGATAAATGCTCCCCCTCAACATGTGCATGGAAAATTTGAAATTTTGAAATCGTTTGTCACATGTGGGAAGGAGAGCTTGTACATCCTTATTAAACCATTTACCGAACTATCAGTTTAAATCCAATTTAAATCACAAATTCTCCCCCGATCACAATAATCAAATCATTTGAGATTTATGATCTCTTGTAGATTTAAATTGATTTTGAAAGCTTTTAAGGAGAATTATGACTTGATTATGAAAGCGTTTTAACTGATAAGGATCGGATATTAAGACTTTATCACTCCATTGATTGAACATGCATGATTATCTTTTTGAAAACAATTTAGTGACAAATAACATTTTAATTTAATTGAAATCATTCTCCCCCTCAATCAATGACATAGGTTGTTGATTGAGAGATAGATATTTTAACAAATAAGTCCAGATGATTATCAAGAAATTGAGTCCAAGTTATTTATCAAAAACAATTAGTTTTTAGCAGATAAATGTTTAAAGAATCAGAGCATGGAATTTTGAAAACATGATAAAGTGTGGCTCTGTTCTTTCTTTGAAAAGCGGGTTACTGCCTGAAATGACAATAAACCATTTGTTTCTCTTTCTCCCAAAAAAAAAAAAAAAAAAAATATATATATATATATATATATATATATATATATATATATATATATATATATATATATATATATATATTTTATTTTTTTTTATTTTTTATTTTTTATTTTTTTTTTAAGAATTCGAACAACATCTAAAGTCCCGTGTCATTCTTTGAATGACAGCACAAAGACCGTAGATATTATAGAACCGAGAAAAACATAACAAATTGACAATAATTTTTTGAAGATTTTTCGAATTTTTCAGATTTTTATGGATTTTGAAGGTTTTTATATTTTTCTATTTGATTTTTGAGGGTTTTATAATTTTGTATTTTGATTTTCGAATAGATATATACAAGAGATAGATGAAGATAGACCTTTACTCCTCGTCTTCCTCCTGAAGATGTTTGAGTGTTTCTGGTTGAATGCTTTTCAAGCCAAGACGTGGAAGAATAAACTTAAAACGTTCTCTTGGAAGAGCTTTGGTGAAGATGTCTGCTAACTGATATTCAGACCTCACAAAATAGAGTTCCACCACACCTTTTTCCACTTGATCCCTGATGAAATGATGTCGAATGTCGATATGCTTTGCTCTTGAGTGTTGAACGTTGTTGCATGAGAGAGCAATAGCACTTTTATTATCACATTATAGAGGGATTTTGTTGAATTCAAAGCCATAGTCAGATAATTGAGATCTCATCCATAAGATTTGAGCACAACAAGATGACATGGCTATGTATTCAGCCTCTGTAGAGGAAATAGAAGTACTCATTTGCTTCTTTGAAGACCAACTCACAAGCTTATCACCCAAAAACTGAGCACCTCCAGATGTACTTCGACGTGTATCTTGACAACCTGTATGATCAGCATCTGCATAGGCCGTTAGTGACATACCGGTGTCCTTCGGGTACCATAGTCCCATATTGATGGTTCCTTGGAGATACCGAAAGACCCGTTTAACCGCTTCAAGGTGCTTTTTAGTAGGCTTAGACTGATATCTAGCACACATGCACACAGCGAACAAGATGTCTGGTCTACTAGTTGTGAGGTACATCAGGGATCCAATCATACTACGATATTTCGTTTGATCTACCATAATCCCTGAGTGGTCCTCATCCAGCTTGGTTCGTTCAATCATGGGAGTGTCAACAGGGTCACTAGAATCAAATCCAAATTTCTTTAAAATCTCATTTGCATATTTAGATTGATTTATGAAAATGCCTCCGGGACTTTGTGAAATTTGTAATCCCAAGAAAAATGACATTTGTCCCATCATTGACATTTGAAATTTTGAACCCATTTCATTAGAAAAACGATCACATTCCATTGGGTTGGTCGAGGCAAAAATAATATCATCAACATAAATTTGAACGGGAATTAAGTGTTTGCCTGACTTTCTGGTGAACAAAGTAGGATCAACTGCTCCTTTGCTGAATCCAGTAGATAGAAGAAACTTTGACAGCGTATCATACCATGCTCTAGGAGCTTGCTTCAAACCATAAAGGGCCTTTTTCAAGCGATAAACATGAGTAGGATGCTCTGGATTCACAAAACCCTCTGGCTGGCTGACGTAAACCACTTCTTTCAGATCTCCATTAAGAAATGCGGTTTTCACGTCCATCTGATAAACAACCATGTTCTTGATAGCAGCATTAGCCCAGAAGATTCTGATCGCCTCGATACGAGCAACTAGAGCAAAAGATTCCTCAAAGTCTATACCTTC
>BPTQ01000009.1:83413416-83430501 GCA_019973895.1 Chrysanthemum seticuspe | reverse complement strand
TCAAATAAAGGTTCCTACCACTATAGGAACTACCACAACATTGTTCCTCACTTAGAGGAACTTTAATACACAACACAACACTACCCATCATCAAGGAGGTATCATTACCTTGATCCACGAATAGGATCATGGATTATTTCCCATCCGCTGCAACACTATACACACCAAGTGGAACCTCACTTTCTTGGGCCACCTATCGGATCGTGGCCTTTTTCTCATCCGCTGCAACACTTCCGAAGAGGCGGTATTCCTCTAACCACAGCACATCACAAATGCTTGAGAGCTCATCCACTGAGCCCCTCACCTCATCCCGTTCCTTCCACAGGAACATCGGCTTGGTGATATTTATGAGCACAGCACCAATACACGAAGAATGAGAAATAGAAAGTAATGTGCAAATATATAGATAGATAGTTGCAGGTTGTAAAACGTGTAATGAAAGATAAAGAGTAAGAAGCACATAACCACGACACGAGTATTTATAGTGGTTCGGCTACAAGGACACCTTCCTTGCCCTACTCCACTCCCCGAGTCACCTACTCGAGAGTTCGTAAACACTACACGACACCAATCTCCTTATGGCGGAGAAGCCTTCACAACGTCGCCTACTCTTTTTCCGGTGCTAGGCTATCCACCGGGTTCTTTCACTCCAAGGTGAACCACACATATCACAACGTCGCCTACCCTTTATTAGGTACTAGGATAAGCACCTAGTTCCATTACTATGGAGGAACTACTACCCATCACAACACAACACATAATTTCAAGGAGATTCACTCCTTGTTACAACACCATCAAGGATATCACCATCCTTGGAAATAAACTAATACTTATATGTATATCGATGCACCTCATCGATTATACGACCTAGGCATTCTTCACTAATGCCACTTGATTTGATTCCTAGGCATCTTTCACTAATGCCTTGGTCTTGACACCTTTAGCATTCTTCACTAATGCTTTTGACACGGATGTGAAGCACCTTTCACTAATGCTTTCGTCTTGACTCTTTCGGCATCCTTCACTAATGCCTTCAACACAACATCTCTACGGAGGAAGAAAGAACTATCAACAAGAGAACCTCAGTTGTCTTGATGATGACGAAGCATGGCAACTCATGGACTTGAGCTTGCTCGACTTCAAGAAGTGGTGATCTCGCCTTTAAGAGGAACCTAGAGAGTCACACAAAAACAAAAGACAAACTACATAGAAAGATCCCTTAGGATCAGTGGTTAGAGAGGTACAATACTTGGAGAAAGTATGTGTGAAAGTGGTGAGCCAAAAGGAAGAAATGGCTCACTATTTATAGAGGAGAAAACTTACTGTTCCCCGGATCCCACGGATCCCTCCCACAAGGGATCCGGCTAGCGTAAAGCTAGGGATCCGTGGGACGCTCCTCTTTACCCATGGGTATTTTGGTTATGGGTCATGGGTCATGGGTTATGGGTTGATCCATGGGTTTCTTATTAGATACAATGTATCTCATGAGTTCAATGTACCTAGTCAAATGGTTTGGATAAAATCATGGGTTATGGGTCAATACCATTTGTTAGTTTTTACCGTATATACTAGTTTAAGTATATATTTACCCAAATATGTAAACACTAGTTATTGTACATATGTATTACTAAATCATAAAATCACTTATACTTGTTTTAGTGTTTTATGTGAAAACGTAAGTGTGTTAGAAAACTATTGGCTCAAACAGTTTACGTATTTTATTTGTTTCGTTAAAATGATTTTACGTTTGTTATCGACAAAACATTAGAAGATCGTAAAATATAAATAAATGTTTTTACGCCTTATTTGTATTAACAATCTCCCCCCTTTTTGTTGATGACAATACATAAAGTTATTTTAAGGAAAAACTAAAATTCGTAAAAGTTCGAATTGAAGTTTTTACTCTCTTCTCCCCCTTTTTGTCGAAACAAAAAGAGCGTCGAAAAGAAACTAACACAAAGTTTTAAGAAAAACATGTAAAAAAAGAAAAGATGTAAAGTGAGTAAGTGACGGGAATGGTTCTCGTCTTAACTCCCCCTTGACGAGTCCATCCCTTTGTGAGGGCGTCAAGTACATAAAACTAAGTAAGCTATTGTTTTGCAATTATGTTTGCAAATGGTTCGTCCTTGTGACGAACATGCTCCCCCTTGAAGATTGCAACTTTTGCAATGGGATGTCATGAAGAGTAATCCAAATAGGGATCAAATTGCAAATGGCTTTGCGATGTATGGTTTGACACAAAGCTCCCCTAGCTTTATGGTGTCAAAATTTTCATGTGTATTTTGAAAATCTACAAAATAACGGTTAGAAAACAATAGTATTGTGCATAATTTCCTGAAAATAAGACTCAAGTTAGTAGAAAATTGTTTTTATGTACCACGGATCCCACGGTTCCCTTTGTGGAGGGATCCGTCTAGGCATTTTGGAGGGAACCGTCTGTCTGGTGACAGATTCTTCAGCAAATGAAGATATGCCAAACAATGCTAATAATGAGATGAGATATGTATATAATTAGCAAGCATAAACACAAAGTAATATGGCATATAAGTAATCATTCAATAAAACCAAGAGATAATCAAACAAATATCTAAAACTAAGAGAATGATCTAGCCATACATTTTCTACTAATAAGTTACTAAAGTCTAGAATGCAACAAAGTGCTCGAGTCTAAGGATGAGTAGACTTGTTGATTTGGTCCAATCTTTCAAGAAGATGATTAAACATGAAATGTAACTCATTTCGTACTTCTTGAACAAGTCCTTGGGTGATTAGACAATTTGGGCAACTATTGCCTTGATTGGGAACCAGAGGGAAATGGATGTTTTGAGGGGGCTTTACGAACGATTGTGGGATTTCATTTTGAGGTGTGGGATGAGGTTCTACTAAAGGTGAGGGTGGTAGTAGTGGAAGTTCTTCCATATGATCATGTCCATGATTGTTCCTTGTTTCCCATGATGGACTATTCGGTGTTGTGGGTGGTTCCCTATTTAACGAGAAGTTTGGTGAGTGGGAGGTTCTTGGTGGCGAGTGCTCTAATGCATAGAGATTTGGGTGAGGAAGAGGCTCGTTAAATCCATGCTCAAGGAATGAGGACTTAGATGGCTTGCTAGAACTAGCCATGTTTGGTTTTGAACTAGATGATCCTTTTTCTAGTCCGAAAGGTTTGATACTAATCCTTGCGGTTCTTTTAGCATTTGTTGAATGGGTTTGAAGAGGCGGGATTCTAGTATTGTTATCTCTTACGGGAGATGATTCGGTGGATGAGATTTCATGGATCATTTGACCCTTTCTTTTGGATGAGCCTTTGGTTGAGGAGTTGTTGCTAAGAGCCTTAGTCATAGTGATGATAATGATTCTATATGAGCTTCTAGTTGCTGATTTTTGAGAGATAAGTGATAGTGGTGCCTTAACTTTAAGAGTGTTTGATTTATAAAGGATAATTTGAATTTAGGGAATTAAATTCTTGGCCACTAAGAGGATTAAGCATGCACTTAGGATTTTGATCAGCTCTAGAGAGACAATAAATGAAAGCTAAAAGTGGTTAGATAACCAAAAGTTGGTTTAAAATTGAATATGGAAGCTGGTTTTAGCTTTCTGCAGCCACGGATCCTGCGGATCCCTCTTGCTAGGGATCCGTCTGGTTATAAACCAGGGATCCGCCTGTCAGACAGGTTCTAGGTGAAATGATTATGCTTTTGTGAGGTTTATTACCTATGTATTTCGAGGTTTTGACTTAATTTTGAAGTTTCTAACTGTTGGATATCTTAAATGCTCAACCATAATGGGTGATTGTGCTTTATGATGGTTTTGGGTAAGAAAATTGACTTTAGGTAGTCTAACTGTAGGATATTGGATTTCACAAACACTCTAAACCATGATCAAAGTAGGCGTATAAGTATGTTAGAGAGAGAAAGTTCTAGTGAGAGAAAGGAAGAGAGTTGGGAACTATAGTGAGAGAAAGAAAATATTATTATGAGCTCCAACCCTCTACCTTGGGAGGTAGAGAGTATTTATAGTCTTACATAAAACGCCACACAACGGGCTGTGGATCAGGCATACAGTGGGTAAAGACCCGTCCGTCCTCCACGGTGTTACTAAACTAAATACTACTTAACATAAAAGAACTACGACTACGAGCTTTCTAACGATTACATATACTTGAGGTGACCGACTCTTTAATACCTGGAATTTCTAATTCCTAACAATCTCCCCCTAAGGGAGGTCACCTCAAACATATACTAAAATTACATTGAATACAAACTGATATTACATTAACAATTGTTCTTGCATTCTTGATGTAGTACTTTGCTCCGAAGCTCGTAGTCATTGATTCCACTCATTGCATGTTTGGTTAATCCAAGTGGAGGTCTTTTTCTGATCCACGTGATAATAATTTCAAGCCAGCTTTTGAGATCATCAACTAACAAAAATCTCTGAGACATCCATTGTGGTGTTGGTATTATGTGATGTTGTGACTTTCGGACCGACATGCTCACATTCTGGATCATGATATCTTCTCATCAGAGTAACGGAAGCTTTCGTTGATTCATGATATTGGCAGCAGCGTAGCAGAAGCATGGAGTGAAAATATCATAGTCATTGATGCACTTATCATGATTTCTTTTGAGATGAATGTGTAGTGTGAGCATGCGGCTATGGATTGACCGCTTCATTCTGATCAGCTGCAAACGTCGGGTGTACCTGCATAAAACAGTTAGCAATAAAGCGCACGAAAGTGTCTTTGATCACTTTCGTTGAATTGAGGTACACGGCCCACGGTTCTCCGTTGATCAGTACAAGTACTGCCTGTGATCAGGTATAATTCCGAAGAATTTCCTTGACAGGGTTTCGCAGCTGCTCTAGCTGTTCTCAAACCGGAACATCTCAAAGAAGACAACACGGAGTGAGTGAACCAGCGAAGTAGAAATTCACTGATTGATGAAAATAGATTTGAAAGACAATCGTGTATTGCTCAATAGAAATTGTTTTTGCAATACAACGAAGGTTTTAATGAAAATCAATTATCAATCATAAAACACCTTTTGATTTGAAATATTCGAACACGGTCAATGTGCTAAAGAAAAGAGTTTTTAAGCAAAATGACCGGTTTTTCAAAGGTATCCGTCAATCCATAACCTGAACCAGGATTGATTCAAAAGATTGAATCGCCCCCATTGTTTCTGTTCAGTTGTCACATGGTTGATCTATTTGATAGATCTCACATGCCACCCACCAGGAGCTTGTTTGATGTTGGCTCCAGAAGGCTTTCCATCTTCATTGTGAGTATGTTTGCATATCACTCAGATGTTTTGGCAATACCACAAGGATAATGCGTAGGACTCAAGATAAAATCTCTCTTTCCACATTGTGTGAAACAGAGAGTCTTCAATGAAAGTGTCCTAATGATATTTATTGATGATCTCGTGGCTCTAGACTCAATATGTGCATATTTGGATCCTGTGCCGGAGACTAGGGAGAGGGTCTCCTTCTTCAATATCAACAATCTCTAAGAGAAAGTCGATAGATAATGTCGGTTCCCCGTGAGAATGAAACAAGTCCTTTTAAGAGGAACTTGAGTGGTTTGGAAAGTTGAAGTGCAGTGCGTCACTGGGTCCATGACGTCTTGTCTTCAATACCGATGTTACCATCAGTAGCATATGAATTGAACCCGGTTTCTGCCCTAAAGTTGAATATATGGAGGGCTATTTGTTTTCACCCTTTTCTCATTTAATTCTTTTTAATTCTTCAACCCCTTCAGTGCTTACCGATACTTCATAGCTAGAACCTTGTTGGGTTTATTCCAGTACTAGCTCAGTCTCAGTCCGCACTCTTCCCATATCTCATTTTTCTCCTTTTATCATCATACCTAAGAACTCTACACTTACTAGTGGATAGTCCCTGGGTAGATCCCTCCGGTTCTGGCGGATCATGGGAACAAAAACCTAACCTTATCATCCTTATATCACCGTACATAAAGTAAAGTTGGTCGGTCTATTTGGTATTGTTCATCTGCCATTTGAACCAATTGAAAACCATTTGAAAATCAATCCAGATACTTGTGATACAGTATCAAAACATTTTGTACCTGAATTGTTTTTGATATTTTTAGAACAAGTGCTCCCCCTCAACATGTGCATCAAATGTTTGAAATCGTTTTGCACACGGAGGCAAGAGGAAGAATTAACTTCTTTGATTACCATTTTCAAAAAAATATCAACATCACTTCCCTAATCGAATCAAGTAGATAAAGCATTTTGGGGAAGGATGAGGTTTTCATGATTTTGCTCCCCCTCAATATGTGCTTATAGGTTTGAAAAGAGTTTTGCACATACTAGAGGGAACCTGCACATTGAGATAAGTGATCACGTTTCAAATCATATGTTTAAGATAGATGCTCCCCCTCAACATGTGCATGGAAAATTTGAAATCGTTTGTCACATGTGGGAAGGAGAGCATGTACATCCTTATAAAACCATTTACCGAATTATCAGTTTAAATCCAATTTAAATCACACATTCTCCCCCGATCACAATTATCAAATCATTTGAGATTTGTGATCTCTTATAGATTTAAATTGATTTTGAAAGCTTTTAAGGAGAATTGTGACTTGATTATGAAAGCGTTTTAACTGATAAGGATCGGATTTTAAAACTTTAAACTCCATTGATAAAACATGCATGTATATCTTTTGAAAACAATTGAATGCCAAATAACTTTTTAATTTAATTGAAATCATTCTCCCCCTCAATCAATGACATAGGTTGTTGATTGAGAGACTAAGTTATTTTTCAAAGCAGTTAGTTTTCAGCAGATAAATATTTATAGAATCAGAGCATGGAATTTTGAAAAACATGATAAAGAATGGCTCTGTTCTTTCTTTGAAAAGCGGGTTACTGCCTGAAATGACAATAAACCATTGTTTCTCTTTCTCCCAAATATATATATATATATATATATATATATATATATATATTATTATTATTATTATTTTTTTTTTAAGAATTCGAACAACATCTAAAGTCCCGTGTCATTCTTTGAATGACAGCACAAAGACCGTAGATATTGACGAACCGAGAAAAAGCATAACAAATTGACAATATATATTTTTTTTGAAGATTTTTCGAATTTTTCAGATTTTTATGGATTTTACAGGTTTTATAATTTTGTATTTTGTTTTTCGAATAGATATATACAAGAGATAGATGAAGATAGACCTTTACTCCTCGTCTTCCTCCTGAAGACGTTTGAGTGTTTCTGGTTGAAGACGTTTCAAGCCAAGACGTGGAAGAATAAACTCAAAACGTTCTCTTGGAAGAGCTTTGGTGAAGATGTCTGCTAACTGATATTCAGACCTCACAAAATAGAGTTCCACCACACCTTTTTCCACTTGTTCCCTGATGAAGTGATGTCGAATGTCGATATGCTTTGCTCTTGAGTGTTGAACGTTGTTGCATGAGAGAGCAATAGCACTTTTGTTGTCACAGTACAGAGGGATTTTGTTGAATTCAAAGCCATAGTCAGATAATTGAGATCTCATCCATAAGATTTGAGCACAACAAGATGACATGGCTATGTATTCAGCCTCTGTAGAGGAAATAGAAGTACTCATTTGCTTCTTTGAAGACCAGCTCACAAGCTTATCACCCAAAAATTGAGCACCTCCAGATGTACTTCGACGTGTATCTTGACAACCTGCATGATCAGCATCTGCATAGGCCGTTAGAGACATACCGGTGTCCTTCGGGTACCATAGTCCCATATTGATGGTTCCTTGGAGATACCGAAAGACCCGTTTAACCGCTTCAAGGTGCTTTTTAGTAGGCTTAGCCTGGTATCTAGCACACATGCACACAGCGAACAAGATGTCTGGTCTACTAGCTTGTGAGGTACATCAGGGATCCAATCATACTACGATATTTCGTTTGATCTACCATAATCCCTGAGTGGTCCTCATCAGCTTGGTTAGTTCAATCATGGGAGTGTCAACAGGGTCACTAGAATCAAATCCAAATTTCTTTAAAATCTCATTTGCATATTTAGATTGATTTATGAAAATGCCTCCGGGACTTTGTGAAATTTGTAATCCCAAGAAAAATGACATTTGTCCCATCATTGACATTTGAAATTTTGAACCCATTTCATTAGAAAAACGATCACATTCCATTGGGTTGGTCGAGGCAAAAATAATATCATCAACATAAATTTGAACGGGAATTAAGTGTTTGCCTGACTTTCTGGTGAACAAAGTAGGATCAACTGCTCCTTTGCTGAATCCAGTAGATAGAAGAAACTTTGACAGCGTATCATACCATGCTCTAGGAGCTTGCTTCAAACCATATAGGGCCTTTTTCAAGCGATAAACATGAGTAGGATGCTCTGGATTCACAAAACCCTCTGGCTGGCTGACGTAAACCACTTCTTTCAGATCTCCATTAAGAAATGCGGTTTTCACGTCCATCTGATAAACAACCATGTTCTTGATAGCAGCATTAGCCCAGAAGATTCTGATCGCCTCGATACGAGCAACTAGAGCAAAAGATTCCTCAAAGTCTATACCTTCTTCTTGACGATAACCTTTAGCCACTAACCTAGCCTTATTTTTCAAAACATCACCATGCTCATCAAGCTTCACTTTGAAGATCCACTTAAGAGCAATGATCATAGCACAATTTGGAGCAGGTACTAATTCCCATACATCAAATCGATCAAACTCATGAATTTCATCTTGCATGGCATTGAACCAGCTGTCTTCATTCATAGCAATTTTAACATCTTTAGGTTCGATCTTTGAGAGTACTGAGTTAAAGAAGCACCATAAGGCATCAGTAGCAAGCTGTTTACGAGTGGATACCGGACGAGAAGGGTTTCCAATGATGTTGTCCAATGGGTGATTATGTGTCCACTTTCTAAGGTGTTCATGTGGTTGTTGTCGTGGAACTGAAGTAGCAGAGTTTGGATCTCCTGATGAAGATGGTTCTGATGATGATTCAGGAGCAAATATGTTTTCAAATGGAGCATCTTCAGGAGTAGCAAAGGGATTTACTTCATTCTGGGAACCAGAAGCAATTCCATGATGTACACTCGGTGATTGAAGGTTTGTTGATGAGACAGATTGATCAGCAGCATGATCTTCTTGACTTAATGATATAGAAACTGAAGGGTTAATTTCATTGACAGGGATAAAAGCAGCCTCTGTTGATGGAGTTGAAGGATCATTAGTCCTTGGCTCATAAAGTTCATCAAACATTGGATCAAATAATTTCTTCAAATCGTCTTCTGACGGAGGTACATATGGAGTTGCTGGTGAGGAGCTTGGTACAAAAGATGAACCAATGGGACTGTTTTGAAATGCGGGTCCAGAACTGGATTGTCCAGGAGCCATATGCCCGGTCAGCTCATCGAACGTAACGTGAATAGTTTCCATTATATCTCGAGTTCGTTTGTTGTAGATTCGGTAACCCTTCTTGTTTGATGCATAACCAACAAAAACTCCAATATCCGCCTTAGCTCTTAATTTCCCTAAGTCTTGACCGTCATTTGTAGGATAGCACAAAGCACCAAACACACGAAGGTGGGAGAGTTCAGGTTTTCGTTTATGGATAATTTCATATGGAGTTATGTCATAAGAGGTGTGTATAAGGGAACGATTTTGGGTGTAGCAAGCAGTGGCAATGGCTTCAGCCCATAGAAACATTGGAACTTTTGAATAAATAAGCATTGTTCTTGCGGCTTCCACAAGAGTTCGATTTCGTCTTTCAACTACACCGTTCTGTTGAGGAGATCGAGGAACGCTTCTTTGATGACTGATTCCAACACTTTCATAAAACTGCATTAAGTCTTTGTTGACGAATTATGTGCCATTGTCTGTTCGAACAATTCTAACTGTATTGTTGAGTCGAACCTGAAGCTGTTTGATAAGTTTGATGATGACATCCGGAGTTTCATCCTTTGTCCTCAAAAACTTCACCCAAGTAAATCGAGAGTAGTCATCAACAACTACTAGAATGTATTTCTTCCCATTTATTGTTTGCACTCTCATTGGTCCGCACAGATCCATATAAAGGGTATGAAGAACTTCCATTACTGAGTTTGTGGGTTTTGGTTTGTGAGCATATTCGTGCTTTTTCCCAATTGGCAAGCTGAACAAAGATGATCTTTTTCATATTTCAGTCTGGGTAAGCCTCTGACAAGATCCTTTCTGGAAAGGTTATTAATGGTGCCGAAGTTCAAGTGATTGAGATGACGATGCCATAACCATGACTTAGTTTTCAAAGCCTTTGACAGCAAGCAGATTGGAGAGGACTTCATTATGTCTTCGATAGATATGGTGTATAGATTAGAACCACGGGTTCCTCTTAAAAATTCTACACCATCAAGTTCTCTAACGAAGCAAGTATGTTTTCTAAAAGCCACTTCTAGATCGGAATCACAGAATTGACCAACAGAGAACAAATTATGACCAAGACCTTCCACATAATATACCCTGGAAATTACACTTTTACCAACCACATAATCTCCATAACCCATAATAGCTCCAAAATGGTCGTTCCCGAATCTCACTGTCCCGATAAATTTACTCACAAAGTTCATGAGCCGCGACCGGTCTCCAGTCATATGCTTGGAACAGCCTGAGTCAAGGTACCACAACGATTTGAACGATCTGCAGTTGAACACAGACAAGAATGGATAACTGGATAATTGGGATCCCCATGCAAGAATGGGTTCCATTTGGTTAGTAACAGCGATTGGAACACCCACATCAGAAATAGAAACATCCATATCAGAAATTGAAGCAATGGAATCATTATGAATAGATGCAGTACTAGTGTCCGTATTTGCCCTATTCAAAGTATGTTCACTTCTTAAGGGAATAGTTCTACCAGTAGGCATCCATTTTCTAGTGGGCATTGTCTGATTGACCTTATGGCTAACAGGTATCCATTGATAACCTATCTTACTAAATGTTCTTCCTGTGGGCTTCCACTATTTTCTAACTTTCTTTCGCTTTTGCCTTTTAGCCTTCTTAGCTTGATTTTTAGTATTAACAATTTTAACTGGGCAATCGACAACATTAGACAAAACATTCATACCACATTCATGATTAGTAACAGAAACCACACAATCATCATTACAAGTTTTTCCAAAAGTAGCAGCAGAATTCGAATTAATTACAGTACGCTTATAGCTAATACTAGAATCAACACTATTCGTTTTATTTAACTCAAACTTAGTGTTCCTAGGGTGATCTTCTACTTTCTTCCAATGCACATTCTTAGCATGCGAGGTCCTATCATTCCTTGTATTGTCTTGAGACTTTGACCTGCTCGCTTTAATGTCACTAATTACTCCTGTAGAGAGAATGGGAACATTAGTTGGTTTTGCTAATTTATGCATTTCCTGTTTAGATATGCTGGGATCTGAACTGTTTGAAGGCACATTAGGGTTCACATTCATAACATTTGTCATTGAATGACTTGCATGCTTGGCACTAGGCATAGAACACGGTATCAAGGGATTGACTTGCTCACCTAAGGTTTTAGGGCATATTGTAATTAGGCATTCTAGAAGTTCTTGAGATCGTTTGGCATATAAGCATGCATGGCCAATTGCATTATCATCTGGTTTCTCTAACTTATCCTCTTCTACAATCTCACGGAGACATTCTAGGCTGTCCTTAAGGTATGAGAAATATGTTTGAATAGCAAGTTTGTTATTCCTAAGATGAGGAGGAACATATTTCACAGACAAAGCATATTTATTACAGACATGTACCTTTGATACACCATTCTCCCCATTGGTCATTGGCATCTTCCCTTTTACCTGACTATTTAGATTCTCAATTTCTTTTTGTAACGAGGCTACCGTTTCGTTATTTTTGTTACGAGTGACCTTTATAGATTCAAATAACTCATTGAAATGACGTTTAACCTTTTCATTTTCTTCAAGAAAACTCTCATTTTCCTTTTGTAAAGCATTTACTAAGTTTTGAAGATGAAAGTTTTGAGAATTCTGAGAATCTAAAGGAGGAGGCATTTGGGGACCAGTCACATTGTTCATTTCACCCTTTAATTGAGCGATTTAGGCTTTCAACTTTCTGATCGTGTTAGAATGAGCTTGAATCTGTTCGTCACGTTTGTTTATTTGAAAAACTGCATCAAACTCTGGAGCATCTAAGGATGTCTTGATGTTTGAGGTTTTAACACTTTCTTTAAGATGTTGATATTTTAGTTGTAGATCAAAATGATCAACCTCTAGTTTAGAAAGATGTTTCACCAAATTATCATGGTCATCCTGATCAATTTTCTCACTTAGTTTAGAGTTTTTGATTTCAAGCTCAATGACACGATCATGGGAGACTTTTAAAGCAACAGACAGTTCATGAAATTGAGAAGCAGTAATAGAACAGTTAGTAGCAGTGTAGAACACATCTTGAGCAATGCATTCAGAAATCAGGTTCTCATTTAGTGTATGCAAGTTCTTCCTCTCAATCTCATTATATTTTAGTGCTCGCTCATAGTCACTAACCTCAACTATCATTGCATCAAATTCCTTTTCCATTCCCTTAATATCAGTATCTATCCCCTTTTTAAGACTCTCAAAGTGATCTTTTAGAAGTTTAAAGAAAGGCATAACCTCAGTTAAGTAGCATTCTTTTGTTTGTTCAAAACCCCTTTCCCCTTCAGTTATCCCAGTGGGTGTGATCCTTTTCTTACAAGTTTTCTCAAAATCAACAAATAGTTGAAAAATAACATATTGACTGATTAAGGTCTTGCTTTTAGTAGCAATAGTTCTAGGAACTAGATGCATTGGTGTATTGGGAGGATACACATTCGCTTTAGGCATTTTCCTAAGGGGAGATTTTGTTTCAACAATATTTTCCGCTTTCTGCTTATCTAAGTCCATTTTCCAGAACACTTGTTCGGGAGTCAACAATGTCTGATGCTTAAACATGTTCAAAGAAATCCAATTCTCCTTCTTGTAATCATGGGGTGTAATATTTATTTTCTTCTCTTTACATTTAGGATCATCTAATTTCTTGTTCATCTTTTCCCTAGAGACTTCATCTGATTTCTTATCTTCCTCAGTGCACTCAACGCAACTAGGTTTCTGTCTAGGTTTAAGGATTTCATTGCCATCATAAAGAACCTTATGAGCATTTCTAGCCTTTTTAATGACCTCTGGATTTGGTTCCTCAACAAGGGGAATGCTATGCTTATCGCTTAAGACTCTATGCTTAGTGATTAAGTGAGCAGTCTGAATGGTATTTCCTTGTACGTACAACTTATTTTCAAGCTTTTTTTTCAAGGTTTTTAGATTAGAAAAATCATTCAAAAGTTTTGATTCCTTAGCACTGAATTCTTGCTTAAGCATTTTAACATTTTCTTGAAGTTCTTGTTTTTGCTTAGCAGTTTTAGAAAGCTTTTCTTGTAAGGAGTTTAACTCTTGTTTTAACATCTCTTCTTTAAACCTACTTTTTCTAATAGTTGTACGCATTTGGTCATCCATTTCCTGCTCACGGGTGGTCAACTCAAATTTGGCACGTTGTTCATAAATAGCAATACGTTCTTTATAGGCATTCAGTTCAGAGATAACATAATCATCAGGGGCACATGCAGTGTATTCATCAAAAACATAGTCATTGTTGACTGCAGAAGATGCATCACTTGGTACAACTTCACTTTCACTTTGTTTCACATATTGATCATATGGGACAGCATTGATATTACCCATATTTTCAATATTTGATTCAATAGTTTCAGTTGATTGTACTTTGTCATGCATCTTTTGCACATCAGCATCATCGTATAGTTTTAATACCTCTGAGATGAGTTTGTCTTTGGATGGGCCAGCTTGTCGTGAAGATGAGACCTTGGGAGAAACCATTGGAGAAATGCTAGCCATAAAAATTGTGTGTGCAGTAGGTCCATCATCTACATCAGAGTCGTATGCATCACAATCAGTGACTTGAAAGGCATTCTGATGATTGTGACCTATCTCCTGAATTGGCTGCTCATCCACATCTGCATCATAGGTCTTGGCATTGCCCTCAGCAAGAAACAACAACTCCTCTTCATCCAAAGTGATGATTGTGTAAATACTCATCATTTTTGTACCAATTAAACTACAAAAACATCTGAAAACACTCAGAAATGCATCAAAATGATAAAAATATCACAAATAAGTGTTTTATGTGTTTTAAATGCAAAAATATCAAAATCTGGTGAAAAACGTATCAAGTTTGCATAATTGGCAGTTTTAGTCCCCCAAGTTTCAAATGTTGTCAAAAACAGTCCCTGGTAAATCTAAATAAAGAAAAATATCATTTTAAGTCCTTAGGGATTCATGAGTTGTCAAAATTGGTCCTTAAAATCAAAAATTGCAAAATTACAACTTTAGTCCCTCAAGTTTTGAAATTGTCACAAATAGTCCTTGGAAAATTGAAAATGTCAAAACTGGTCCTTGTACTATTAAAGTTGTCAGTTTTAGTCCTTGTGTAAACTTTGTGAAATTGGCAGAAATGGTCCTTCAAGATTTCAGAAATTGCAAACAAGTCCTTGTCATTAACATAAACCAAGCCTTGTCAAAACTATTTTGGACCCCTGCCATATACACATTGTGACCCCTGTCATTACCCATTTTGGACCCCAAGTCAAACACCAGTCAAACCCTTCTCTTTCCCTCCCACCTGTCCTGTTTATCTCCTTCCCACTTGACTGCAACACACAGGCCACCCTCCCATCACCTTTTCTCCTTTCCCTCCACCCCTCATCATCACCACTACCCACCTTTCCCACCACAATAAATGCCACCCCCCCCTAGTTGCAAAAATCAGAGCCTACAGGTCAAACCAGCTTTTCCCGCCAAAAAACGTGGACGGCCTAGATTACTCAAAACTCATCCATTGGCCAAGATTATTAGTGGGATTTGCTCAGAAGGACACGTGGAAGTCATTTGGTGTATAAAAGAGAGGAAGAGAAGCAAAGACAAGGCAGTAGTTAATTTTTAAATTTCATGTATTTCGTTTTTAATCTCAATGTTTTAGTTTAAGTCCAAAGTTATAATTTCCTGTTCTAAAGTACTAAACTTAAGTTATTTTGTCATTGTAAGCTATTTTCAAGCATCAATTCAGAGTTATATTAAAGTTTCATGATTCTGAGTTTACTGTTGCAAAATTTAAATTCCAACTCTTATGTCCAAGCTTCAATAAGCTTTTTTATCACTCAAACAAGCTTATTTAAGCTCAATATAGCTTTTGGTAAGCTTTAGAAACAGTATCAATCAAAGGTGCTAAAAAGTCAACAAAAGTCAACTGTGCAGCATAATTGGTTCAAGCAGTTTGGAAATGGACATGGGTTGATGCAATGCTTGATTTGGATTGGGTTTGATATAGAATAGTACAATTTGGGTTCTGTTTAAGCTGCAATCATAGCTGGGACACTTGTGAGTTTTATTTCATTTTCATTTTCTACACAATTTTGCATCTTGTGCTTGGATTGGAATCTGTGGTCATCAAGTAATTTAAACCTGTCTACTTAGTTGAAATTAGGATAATTATAATCAGTGAAAGTGATAATATCTACTAGATCAGTGGTTAGCCAGGTTAAAAGTTCAAATTAGTCACTGAAAGTAGTGTTTGGATCAGTAGATTTGTATGTGCTTGAGCTCTTGTTTTTGCTTAAAACTTGTCTATGTAATCTCAACTAGTTGCATTAGAGTCATTTTAGTCATAATATTGCTCACTACATAAGCAAAAGTCAAAATCTACTCTCTACTGTCCTAATCTCATAACTGATGGAATTTTGTTAAGTCAAAGGTTTGTTTTGTGTTTAGGTATCATTAGCTTAGGTTGCATTAGTCTTGGTTTAACATAAAACATCACATTCAGTCATTCAATCAAGATTAAAGTTCATATAAGTCAACAAAACAAAACTGTTAAAAAAGTCAAAACTTGCAAAAAACCAGTTTTCACCAACCCAAGATGATTTTTCATTGATTCATCTCTGGGCCAAATCAAGTCAAACTTTGGGATTAATAACTTCAACTGGTCTAGTTTCTTTTTATGAATTTTGTAGATTTTTAGAAATTTTCTATAAGCCTCAAAAGAGCTTGTCAAACAAGGCTTATTTGCCCTGTTTACAACTCAGTGAACACTGAGTTTTCTCAAGATCTTGCAGAGCTTGTCCAGAGCTCAACAGAGCTTGTCTTGGTCTGTTCTTTGGTTTAGAAGTAGTTAACCAGGTCTAGTATAGGTTCCAACTTCTGTTTTCAACTTTTAGCTTATTGGGTGGCTTATTTTTAAGCCACAAAGTAGACATTAAAACTGTTTTTGGCATAAGAGCTCAAATAACAAAATCATAGCAGTTTGCAATTTATAGGTTTAGGATAGTTGTAGTAAGTTGTTTTCAAGTAGTTTTAACATAATATAGCTTCTGTGAAAGTTTGGTGCCTGATGAGTGTGTAAATACTTATCATTTTTGGTCAAATCTGAACTGCAAAACGTTTAAAAATGCTCAGAAATGCATCAAAATACTGAAAATATCTCAAAATTGCATTTTATATGTTTCAGATGCAAAATGTTTAAAATCAGATGAAAAATGAGCAAAGTTTGCATAATTGGCAGTTTCAGTCCCTCAACTTTCAAAATTTGTCAAAATTAGTCCCTAGGCACTTATCAACTCCCTGACTTTGACGGTTAATACGTTTGAAACGAGTAAAAAGTAGACTAAAATTTGTAAAACGTAGACTTTGTATATTTTACGTTAAAACTCTATAAAAGTCATAAAACTACGTAAAGACTCGTAAAAATTTGCAAAACGTCAAGTCTAAACTGGTTTTTACTATTCATAAATGTGTGAGTAGTCCGTGGTTTGAAAGTGTCTTCGATATAATACAATTTTGATGAACTTTTGTTGAATGATGTTGATAGGATTTGGATATTTAACGTTTGACGATACTAAAACAATAAACTCGAGAATACGGTTTTTGTCAAAATTACAGATGAAACACCGAATTTTTATTCGGTGGGTTATTCGATTTTCAACTTTTGTCTTCAACCTTGGATATGATCTGGACCAATTGATGAAG
>BPTQ01000009.1:83331246-83413406 GCA_019973895.1 Chrysanthemum seticuspe | reverse complement strand
AGTTGGTAAGAAGAGTAGCATTTAGTTTAAATTTAAAATTGTATGTCGTTTTTATGTTTCTGTTTTAAATTAAGTTCTAAACTGTAATCTTTTGTTTCATTGTGTCAAGTTAAGTTATTTAAGTGTATTAAAACTCTTTTCAAGTATCAATTCCAGTTTATGTTCATATTCCAAGTTTCTAGTTCACTGTTGCAATTTTCATTCTCAAATTTCTATGTCAAAGCTTTTAGTGGCTTAATTTGTAGACTCAAATAAGCTTACATAAGCTTATTAAAGCTTTTTGTAAGTTTAAATTTAAGTTTCAAGCAAAGTTGGATTCTGGTCAATGAAAGTCAACTGAATGATCCTTGGGCAATGGAAATGGAAATGGGTGATGCAGTGATAGATTTGGGGTGATTTAGAATTCATTGGGTTGGTTTAGAATAGGTAGTGGTTCATTGGTTCACAGGTTTCAAGCCATTGTGGCTAAGGACCCTTTTGTAAGTCCATTTTCATGATTCATTGCATATTTGGTATTTGTAGTTATCAATGGTTGAGACTGGTTTAATTAGTGGTAATTGGAGTAGTTATAATCAGTTTAATCAATAATATATACTAGTGTAGTGTTTAGCTTAATTAAAATTACAAAACAGTTGATTAAAGGGTGTTTGGATTTGATACTTAAACTGCATTTGAGGTAGTTCAGTGGGTAATGCTTGTTGTGTTATGTTTGTTTAGCTGTATTTGACTCATATCAGTCAATAAATTGCACCTGCTAATCTTAAAAGTCAAAATCTCAGTCAACCTGTCTTTAACTCTTAACTGTTGGGATTTAGGAAAAGCTAAAGTTTGTTTTGTGTTTCAAAATCATAGACATAGCTTGCTTTAACTTCATTTCATCATAATAAACCAAGATCAGTCCTTACATTGGATTCAAAGTTCAAAAAAGTCAAGATTTCATTTTTGCTTCAAAAGTCAAATTTGCAAATTCAGTTTTTCACCCAAATGGAGTGATTTTTCTTGGATTCATTTCTGAGCCAAACTTAGTGAAATTGTAGGATTTAAATCTCCAACAGGTCTATTTTCTTATTAGCATTTTTGTACATTTTTACAATTTTTTTATAAGGCCCAAAATTACTTGTCAAAATGGTTGGAAATCCCATGCACAGGATTCTTGCAGCCCTTGCAACAAGCTTATCAGAGCTCATCTTTGGCTCATTTTTGGTTTTTAGGTTCTTGGCCAGGTCCTCTTTAAGTTCCAGCATTTGTCTTTTAGTTCCAGCTTATCTAAGTGTGTGTGCTTAATCTCCAAAGAAGCACCCAAAACTGTTATTAGCACTTGAAATCAAAACAACCAAATCTGTTGCATTTACAATATAGAGGTTTAAAGCAGTTGAGATTAGTTGTTTTCTAGTAGTTATAGCATATTATAGCTTCTGTTTCAGTTTGGTGCTTGTTTGTAGCCATTAGCTTATTCCAAGTGCTTATTTTTAAGCACTTATCCTTGCAGTTTCATATTCCACTACACAAGCCCTTGATTTTATATTTTTCCTAGATCCAGAATATTATTTTAGGCTTATCTTGAATTTTTCAGATTTTTCTAAGTTAGTTCGCTATTTTTCTTGATTTAAATCAATTTTTAGCACTTTTTAATTAGCTTTTATTGCAATTAATTCAGAAAAGTTTCAAAAAAATAATTTTTCATTTTTCTTAAGTTAAGATAAATATAAAAAGACAAAAAAATATTTTTTCAGATTTTTATTAGTTAAATTTGTATTTTTAAGGAATTTAAGTAGTTTTTAATAGTTTTTAATTCCTAGAAAATAGAAAAATAATCAGAAAAATACAAAAATAGTTTTGAAAATTCTATTTTGTTATTTTAGATTTTTCCAAGTCATAATTTTATTTTTCTAGGTTTATTTCCTATTTTCTTGTATTTTAGGCTAATATTAAATAGTTAAAATTAGTTTTTAATTAATAATAATTAATTAAATAGTTATAAAAATAATTTTCTTTTTCTAATAATTTTCTTTTAACTTTAGGATTGTAAAAATGTCATTTTCATATTTTTAGGATTTATACTGCTTCAGTTTCATATTTTAATTTGTACGTCGCGTAGTTTTTATTTCAGTTTTATAAAACATAAAATCAAAAACATCATTTTGCAAATAGTGATAGCATTTATTTAATATTTTTTTTATCTTTTTAATTTCCTTTAATTTTCATTTAAGCCTCTGTAATTATAGGCTTATTCTGTAGTTATAATTATCACAAATCGTTTTTTTTTGTTCAAACCTCTCGATCACTATTCGTTTGGTGATTCTTCGCATAGCTCGCTGGGACATAACGACCTGGGGAAACACTATACTCCCCAGATCTTCATTGCATTGGTGTCTGAGCTGTTTTAAGTTTCTTACAGTTGGCCATTCACAAGTGGTCAGCTTGCGTGAGAAAACTTGACGGTTTTGCACGGATCAAATTTTTGGCGCCGCTGTCGGGGAGCTGTGCTGATTATCTTCCGTTTAGCAGATTAGTAGTTTGAATACTCACTCTTTGTTCATATCATCCATCTATATATATATATCCATATTTTCTTATAAAAAAATCCAAAAACCCAAAAACATCCAAAAACGTATAAAACACAAAAATACTTTCCTTTTGTTTCTATATATGTATCAAAAATAAAAATACAAAAAGATTTGTCATTTTCTTTAATAATAACAACATAAAAGATTACCACCGCAAACCAAGGCAGTGTACTACCTAACTGGGGGTACGACCATAATAAGTTCCCGAACCAAAGATTTAAAACTTGCCTCTGTGTCCTTGTGATTGGTGTACCTTTTTCAAAGAAGCCATTCATCTTGTGATTATTGGTTAAGTTCACTGTTGTTTTGCCTCGAGTTTGTTTTAATTGGATTTGTTGTGATATCTACGTTTCAGAGCCAGAAAACCCATAAAGATTCTTCTCACCCCAATTTTTAAAATATCTTCATAATTCCCATTCCTCTCCTTAACTCTGAGGTTCCTTAGAGTTAACTCTAGTGCATGCGCACTCGTTCTTCTAGATCATTGAGTCCTTTGCGTGATCTAGCAGAAATTCCTAAAAGACGTTCTCGTAGACGTGCTGCCCAAATAGTCGAACCCGAGATTCGTACTATTTCAAGCAACAATATGGCAGACGAAAGAACTATGGCGGAAATGCTCCAGGCACCCACCGAGGGTTATGGAGATGCCATCGTTTTACCGGTAATCAATTCTGATCACTTCGAATTGAAGACACATTTGATCACACTTGTGTCTACGAATCAATTCCACGGGTTTGATCGTGAAGACCCGTATGCACACATCCGTTGGTTTAACAAGTTGACTTCAACTATCAATTTCAAGGATGTACCACAAAAAGTCATCAAGTTGATGCTTTTCCCATTCTCACTTGAGGGGACAGCCCGGATTTGGCTGGAAAAAGAACCCCCTCGATCTATCGAAACTTGGGAGGATCTTGTTCAAAAGTTTGTCAATTATTTCTTTCCTCCATCAAAGACGACTAATCTTAAAAATGAAATTTCTGGATTTCGTCAAAATTTCGATGAAAACTTTGGAGAGGCATGGGAGAGATTCAAAGATCTCCTCAGGAAATGCCCCCATCATGAATTCACGGAGCTTCAACAAGTTAATATCTTTTATAATGGGTTGAACGGTAACGATCAAGATTCTTTAAATGCAGCCGCCGGTGGCAATATCTTGAATCGTAAGCCTAAAGATGTGATTGAGATTTGTGAGCAAAAATCAAAAGTTCCTATTTCTCGCAACAAAGTCAATACTCCGAACACTCCTTCTTCTTCATCCAATAACTCTTCTGAGTTAGCAGCTCCGATAGCCGCTCTAACGGATGCTATCCGTTGTATGATTAAGGATGTAAAGGAAATCAAAAGCGAAATTCATAAGCCGGAACCAGTCAAAGCCGTAAACAAGGTGTGTGAAACTTGTAGTGGTCCACACGCGTATTATGATTGTCAAGCAACCGATGCTTCCTTTTACCAAGCTCCCGTAGCTTCGGTAAACCACAATCAATACCGACCACAAGCTGATCCTCACTACCGTGCACCTAGCGGTATGACACCACCTGGTTTTCCTCCTGTGCAAAACCATGGCAATCAAAATCGCTTTGTTCCGAATCAAGGACAAAATTTCAATAACTCTCAAAATTTCAATCAAAACCGGAACAATTTCAACCAACCATTTCAAGTTCCCAATCATCAAAGCTATCAACAACCTTCTCAAGCTCCCATGCCAAATGACTTCATGAAAATTACTGAGTCAAGCATACGTTCAATGCAAACTCAGATCAATAACATGAGAGTTGAGCTAAAAAAGGAAATTGATACCACAATGTCTCGGCAGACAAATGAGTTAAAGAATATGATGAGCAGTTTCATGAACATGAATATGAACAAAGCTTCATCATCTTCTGGAGGACTCCCAAGCAATACAATTCCCAATCCCAATGCCGAGTTGAAAGTCGTCACCACTCGTAGTGGTAAGACGCACAATGGACCTTCGACTCCTATGCCCCCTCCACCTGCGGCAATGAGTCAAGTTACCAAGGATACAACATACAAGGTGCAATTCTCAAGCCCATGAAGTACCGCACACGTCCCACCTTCGGTAGTCCAAGCTTTAAGTCCGGAACCCGAAGTTCCGAAGACAAATTCTGAGCCCGAAATGACTTCCATCCCGGCTCAAAAGTCTAGTCAGCTTCCTTACCCATCAAGAAAGAATGATGAGAAGCTCAAAGACAAAAACAAAGAGCAAATGGAAAAAATTTTCCAAATCTTCAATGAGCTACACTTTGATATAAGCTTCGTTGATGCTCTCGTTCTAATGCCTAAATTTGCATCCACGCTTAAAGGCTTACTGACCAACAAAGATAAGCTATCTGAGATGGCTAAAACTCCTCTCAATGAGCAATGCTCAGCGGTCCTTCTCAAGAAGCTTCCCAAAAAGCTTGAAGACCCTGGCAGATTTCTGATCCCGTGTGATTTCTTGGGGATGGTTCAATGCTCCGCCTTGGCCGATCTTGGCACTAGCATTAACCTCATGCCACTCTCAGTATGGAAGAAACTGTCTCTTCCTAAACTTTCATCCACTTGTATGACACTCGAGCTAGCGGACCGTACCATAACTCGTCCACTTGGGATAGCCGAGGATGTCGTGATGAAAGTGGGAAAGTTTCACTTTCCTACTGACTTTGTTGTAGTAGACTTCGATGCAGATCCTAGAGTTCCCCTTATCTTAGGGAGAGCTTTCTTGAGAACGAGTCGTACTCTGATTGATGTGTTTGATGAAGAGTTGACCATACGGGTTGACAACGAAGAGCTCACATTGAATATCAACCAGAACTCCAAACCTCTGTCCAAACAGAGTGTTGCCACAATTGATCAAAAATCTGAAAGATTCAATGCAACACTCTCAAATTTCACGGTTAAGAGGAGTCACCAAAAACGTTCTGAGTTAAAAGCTTTGAAAATCACCCCTGGTTCAAACAAATGGTTTGAAAGTTGTACCAGGGAAGTCAAAAGTGTTCTTGATGATGATGATCTAGAATCGGAGACTTCATCGGAAGTGGTGGAAATTGCTAGCTCTAAGAGCACACCACTTGTCCCACCTCCGGAATCAGTTTGTCGCATCGAGTTTGTTAACTCTGTGGATGAAACCAAATTCTCTTCAGTTTCATCTGAATTGGATGATGATGTTTGTGATCCAATGGGAGACATCCTTCCCATTAATGAATTGCTCAAAAATGATCCATCATCTTCTAGTCTTATTCCCGACTCTTCCATCCCTTCTCTCACTTCTGATGAGGAAGATGACAACTTTTGGAATGAAGTCGATGCCTTTCTTAGTGATAATTCAATTCCAACGGGAATTGATAATACTTACTTTGATCCGGAGGGAGACATCCTTTTTCTGGAAAATCTGTTGATTGAAGAACCGTTTCCCACCCTCCCTCCCGGATATCTTATTGACAATCACCATCTAAGCTTCAAGTTTAAGCTTAAAAATGTCAAAACCGGTGATTTGCTTCTCTCTGATGAGGAATGGACTTGCATTCTCATATACGTCTTTATTCCATTCTTCACAGATGGTGTGGTTGCTCTTTCCCTTTTCTCTTTCGGGAATGAGGACACCATCTTTGACCCCGGTATCATCCTTTATAGATTCTTCTATTAACAATACCGCGGTTATATCTCATCGGTGTGGAACTTTCTGATGTTCATATGTTTATTAACATTGTGAACGAAAGTTCGATCGAGATTGGTTTTCCACGTTACTTTCCCCATGAACCAATGAATGCGGGGATCGAGTCAAGCTAGCGACTCGGTAATCAAAAACAGTAGCATGCCATATGGGTTTTCACCCATATTTTTGACTTCTTTCTCTCTTTCTACCACCCTAGTGTGGGGGGGTTGCCCCACATGTTGTGTATAAAAAAAAAAAAAAAATCCTTTCTTAATAATGGCCGTAGTATTTCCCTTTCACGTTCTCAGTTTCGGCATACCGCCGGTACTTTGAATATTGAGGGCAATATTCATTTCTAAGTGTGGGGGGGAATTCTCACGAATTTTATCATGTAATTATACCGCCTAATTCTCCCGTTTTTGGCCAAAAATTTTTTTTGGAGTAAGTGTTCTACACTTACTCATTTGGTTATCAGTCCGCCTTGTCTAATAAACAAAAGGATTGGCTAATCCAGGAGCAAACGGCTCTTGGTAAAGATATCTCAAATCCGTTGACGGCTTGCAATTTGCCCAAAATTGTATGGTATTCAGCTCACCATATCTTTAATTAGTGAAGAGTTGGCTAGCCCGCAAGTTTATGGCTTGTGGTAAAGGCAGTGGAAAAACCATAATTGGTAATCAGCTCACCAAAGATAATATTGATAATTTATCTAAGAGTTGGCTAGTCCAGAAGCAAACGGCTTCTGGTAAAGACAAATCAAATCCGTTGGAAGCTGGTGGTTTGCTCAAAATCACATGGTTATCGGTGTACCATGGTTCTTACTTGAACTAAAACATTTGGCTACTCCAGAAGTAATGTCTTTTGGTAAAGAGATTCAAATCCATTAAGTTTTCTCAAAAGATTGCTAGGGACTAGCAATAGTTTAGTGTGGGGGATTGATGAGTGTGTAAATACTCATCATTTTTGGTCAAATCTGAACTGCAAAACGTTTAAAAATGCTCAGAAATGCATCAAAATACTGAAAATATCTCAAAATTGCATTTTATATGTTTCAGATGCAAAATGTTTAAAATCAGATGAAAAATGAGCAAAGTTTGCATAATTGGCAGTTTCAGTCCCTCAACTTTCAAAATTTGTCAAAATTAGTCCCTAGGCACTTAATTTCAAAAGTAAAATCACCAAAGGTCCTTTTAAAATCATAACTTGTCAAAATTAGTCCTTTGGTGAAAAATGTCAAAAGTTTTGAGAAATTACAAAATTGGTCCTTCAAGTTTGAAAATTGGCAAAAATGGCCCTTGGAAAATTGGAAAATGTCAAGTTTGGTCCTTGTATTATGGAAACTTGTCAATTGTGGTCCCTTGAAACAACTTTGCAGAATTGGCAGAAGTGGTCCTTGATATTTCAGAAATTACAACATAGGTCCTTGGTTATTAAACCCTTGGCCTTGTCAAAACCAATTGTGACCCTGCCTTTTACCATATTGACCCCCTGTCATTTATCATTTTGGACCCCTTCACTATATTAGCCAGTCAACCCTCCCAATTCAAACACCCCTTGGCGCGCTTTTCTTCTCCTTTACCAAATACCTCTGCAACACTCTTCCTCCCACACCCCCCAGCTCATCATCCATTACCTTATCCCTCCACCTCAACTAACTTCCAAGAGACATTAAATGCACCCCCTCCCCCTCACTCAACCTACAACTGGCTAATATAACTTTTGGCGCCAAAATCGGATTCAATGGCCAAGATCAATTTAGCTAATCCAATGGCCTCAAATTGAAGTGGGAAACAATCAGAGAGAGGGAAGAAGTCATTTTGGGTATAAATAAAGCAAGGAGAAAGAGAAGAGTGGCAGCATTTAGTTTAAATTTAAAATTGTATGTCGTTTTTATGTTTCTGTTTTAAATTAAGTTCTAAACTGTAATATTTTGTTTCATTATGTCAAGTTAAGTTATTTAAGTGTATTAAAACTCTTTTCAAGTATCAATTCCAGTTTATGTTCATATTCCAAGTTTCTAGTTCACTGTTGCAATTTTCATTCTCAAATTTCTATTTCAAAGCTTTTAGTGGCTTAATTTGTAGACTCAAATAAGCTTACATAAGCTTATTAAAGCTTTTTGTAAGTTTAAATTTAAGTTTCAAGCAAAGTTGGATTCTGGTCAATGAAAGTCAACTGAATGATCCTTGGGCAATGGAAATGGAAATGGGTGATGCAGTGATAGATTTGGGGTGATTTAGAATTCATTGGGTTGGTTTAGAATAGGTAGTGGTTCATTGGTTCACAGGTTTCAAGCCATTGTGGCTAAGGACCCTTTTGTAAGTCCATTTTCATGATTCATTGCATATTTGGTATTTGTAGTTATCAATGGTTGAAACTGGTTTAATTAGTGGTAATTGGAGTAGTTATAATCAGTTTAATCAATAATATATACTAGTGTAGTGTTTAGCTTAATTAAAATTACAAAACAGTTGATTAAAGGGTGTTTGGATTTGATACTTAAACTGCATTTGAGGTAGTTCAGTGGGTAATGCTTGTTGTGTTATGTTTGTTTAGCTGTATTTGACTCATATCAGTTAATAAATTGCACCTGCTAATCTTAAAAGTCAAAATCTCAGTCAACCTGTCTTTAACTCTTAACTGTTGGGATTTAGGAAAAGCTAAAGTTTGTTTTGTGTTTCAAAATCATAGACATAGCTTGCTTTAACTTCATTTCATCATAATAAACCAAGATCAGTCCTTACATTGGATTCAAAGTTCAAAAAAGTCAAGATTTCATTTTTGCTTCAAAAGTCAAATTTGCCAATTCAGTTTTTCACCCAAATGGAGTGATTTTTCTTGGATTCATTTCTGAGCCAAACTTAGTGAAATTGTAGGTTTTAAATCTCCAACTGGTCTATTTTCTTATTAGCATTTTTGTACATTTTTACAATTTTTTTATAAGGCCCAAAATTACTTGTCAAAATGGTTGGAAATCCCCTGTACACACTCAGTATTAACTGAGTGTGCACAGGATTCTTGCAACCCTTGCAACAAGCTTATCAGAGCTCATCTTTGGCTCATTTTTGGTTTTTAGGTTCTTGGCCAGGTCCTCTTTAAGTTCCAGCATTTGTCTTTTAGTTCCAGCTTATCTAAGTGCTTGTGCTTAATCTCCAAAGAAGCACCCAAAACTGTTATTAGCACTTGAAATCAAAACAACCAAATCTGTTCCAGTTACAATATAGAGGTTTAAAGCAGTTGAGATTAGTTGTTTTCTAGTAGTTATAGCATATTATAGCTTCTGTTTCAGTTTGGTGCTTGTTTGTAGCCATTAGCTTATTCCAAGTGCTTATTTTTAAGCACTTATCCTTGCAGTTTCATATTCCACTACACAAGCCCTTGTTTTTATATTTTTCCTAGATCCAGAATATTATTTTAGGCTTATCTTGAATTTTTCAGATTTTTCTAAGTTAGTTTGCTATTTTTCTTGATTTAAATCAATTTTTAGCACTTTTTAATTAGCTTTTATTGCAATTAATTCAGAAAAGTTTCAAAAAAATAATTTTTCATTTTTCTTAAGTTAAGATAAATATAAAAAGACAAAAAATATTTTTTCAGATTTTTATTAGTTAAATTTGTATTTTTAAGGAATTTAAGTAGTTTTTAATAGTTTTTAATTCCTAGAAAATAGAAAAATAATCAGAAAAATACAAAAATAGTTCTGAAAATTCTCTTCTGTTATTTTAGATTTTTCCAAGTCATAATTTTATTTTTCTAGCTTTATTTCCTATTTTCTTGTATTTTAGGCTAATATTAAATAGTTAAAATTATTTTTTAATTAATAATAATTAATTAAATAGTTATAAAAATAATTTTCTTTTTCTAATAATTTTATTTTAACTTTAGGATTGTAAAAATGTCATTTTCATATTTTTAGGATTTATACTGCTTCAGTTTCATATTTTAATTTGTACGTCGCGTAGTTTTTAATTCAGTTTTATAAAACATAAAATCAAAAACATCATTTTGCAAATAGTGATAGCATTTATTTAATATTTTTTTTATCTTTTTAATTTCCTTTAATTTGCATTTAAGCCTCTGTAATTATAGGCTTATTCTGTAGTTATAATTATCACAAATCGTTTTTTTTTGTTCAAACCTCTCGATCACTATTCGTTTGGTGATTCTTCGCATAGCTCGCTGGGACATAACGACCCGGGGAAACACTATACTCCCCAGATCTTCATTGCATTGGTGTCTGACCTGTTTTAAGTTTCTTATAGTTGGCCATTCACAAGTGGTCAGCTTGCGTGAGAAAACTTGACGGTTTTGCACGGATCAGTGCCCTGTTTGTGCCTTGTGCTTATTTGGAGAGCTTATTACTTAAGCACTTTCACTACAGTTCCATATTCTTACACACAACCTACTGTTTTTCTATTTTTCCTAGACTCACAATATTATTTTAGACTTTTCCTGAATTTTTCACATTTTTCTAGGTCAATTTGCTATTTTTCTTCAATTAAAACAGTTTTTAAGCTTATTTAATTAGCTTTTAATACAATTAAATCAGAAAAAGTTCAAAAAAATAATTTTTCATTTTTCTTAGGTTAAGATAAATATAAAAAGTAAAAAAATTATTTTTCCAGATTTTTCATAGTTTAATTTGTAATTTTTAGTAATTTAATTAGTTTTAAATAGTTTAAAATTCATAAAAAATAGAAAATTAATCAGAAAAATATAAAAACAGTTTTGAAAATTCTCTTTTGTTATTTTAGATTTTTCCAAGTCATAATTTTATTTTTCTAGCTTTATTTCATATTTTCTTGTATTTTAGGCTATTATTAAATAGTTAAAATTAGTTTTTAATTAATAATAATTAATTAAATAGTTATAAAAATAATTTTCTTTTTCTAAAAATTTTCTTTTATCATTAGGTTTGTAAAAATATAATTTTCATATTTTTAGGATTAATATTGTTTAAGTTTTACATTTTCTTGTGTACGTCACGTAGTTTTTAAGTTAAGTTTTATAAAAGAAAAATCAAAAACATCATTGTAAAAATAGTGATAGCATTTATTTAATATATTTTAACTTTTTAATTTACTTTAATTTGCATTTAAGCCCCTGTAATTTACAAAACTTTTCTTTAGGTATAAATAACTCAAAATCCTTACTGATCACTATACTTAGTGATTATTCGACATCTGTCTGTGTTAAACACCAATTCATCCTCCGTGGGACTTAACGACCCGGGAATCCACTGTATTCTCCTGATCTAAATTGCATCTTGTGTTTGCACTGTTTTAAGTTTCTTACGGTTAGCCATTCACAAGTGGCTAGCTTGTGTGAGATAACTTGACAGTTTAGCACGAATCAAATTTTGGCGCCGCTGCCGGGGAGGCTGTAAGCGTGTTTTAAACATTTTTCAGACCCGTACTTGCACATATACCACCGTTTGTAAACGGTTTTTTTGTAAAGTTATATAAATCAAAAAGTTCATTAACACTTTTCCTAAAGTGTTAGAAACACCAAACAAAATATAAAACAACAAAACAATCGTAACGTTTTCTAGCTTATGTTTCCTTTAAGGTGATTCTTAAAGAAATACGATTTGGTTAAACGAGACGATACCAAAAATATTGTCCAAAAGTTTTTAAACCATCAGCACAAATCTATACCTACGTCTTTTCAGTGGTACTTAATATATACATAAAAATCAACCACCGCAAATCAAGGCAGTACACCTACTAACTGGGGGTGTGACCATAATAAGTTCCCGAACAACAGATTTAAAACTTGCCTTTGTGTCCTTGTGATTTGGTGTACCTTTTTCAAAGAAGCCATTTCATTTGTGATTATTGGTTAAGTTCACTTGTCGTTTTGCCTCGCATTTGTTTTGAAAACTGATTTTTATACTTAGTGCATGCGCACTCGTTCTTCCAGTTCTACAAGTCCACTTTCAGAGCTTGCAAATATTCCTCGTAGACGTAGAGGACGTTCTGCTCCTTCAGCCGTGACTGAGGAACGTCTACCACCACCACCCCCTGTCGTAATGGCAGAAGATAAGCCGATGAATGAGCTTCTCCAAGCACCCATCGAGGGTTACGGAGATGCTATTGTTGTCCCAGCCATCGTGGCTGATACTTTTGAGCTCAAAACCGGGTTGCTTAATCTGGTAACCCAAAGCCAATTCTATGGTTTTGAGCGGGATGATCCTCATGCACATATTCGATGGTTTAACAAGATTGCATCTACCATCAAATACAAGAATGTCCCACATGAAGAAATTAAGCTTCTTCTGTTCCCATTTTCTCTAGAGGGACAAGCCCGGAATTGGCTTGAGAAACAACCCCCTCGTTCCATTGAGACATGGGAAGATCTAGTCACAAAGTTTGTTAACGAATTCTATCCTCCATCCCGAACTACAAGTCTTAAGAATGAGATAATGAAATTCTCTCAAAGATTTGATGAATCATTCGGGGAAGCATGGGATCGTTACAAAGAATTGCTCCGCAAGTGTCCGCATCATGGTTTTACCGAGTTAATGCAAATGGATACTTTCTACAATGGTCTGAACCAGACTAATCAAGACTCTTTAAATGCCTCCGCGGGAGGTAATTTCTTGAGCAAGACCACAAAAGAAGCCTTGCAAATCATTGAAAACAAGTCCCAGGTCCGTCCTTTCCGCACGAAGACATATCAGTCTCAGTCTAATGCTGGACCTTCTACTTCATCTCCCGTGAGTACATCTAGCACCGATGCTAAGATTGACAAACTCACGGATATTGTTCAGGCTTTGGTTCTTGCTAACCAAAAGAAAGTCACTTTCACTCAGACACCATTACATGGTGAAGTGAAGAAAGTCACTTTCACTCAGACACCAATAACAAAGCAACTCGCTTTGAAGAAATGTGAATTTGAGACTCAACTCGCTTTGTACAATCTTCTAATATAACCACTTTATCAATCAAAAACAACCAAACCACAATGATTTAAGCCTTCCAATTCAAAACCTAAACACATATGATGATCCTAAACACAAAAGTACAAGCAAAATTCAAACTTTAACACTAGAATTTGTCTAAATGAATCAAACTCTCCTAAACCCTTAATACCCAAAAAACCTTATGAAATCCACCAAAACAAAGAACATGAAAGATGAATGATCAAACCATGGCTCTTGATACCAATTGTAACATATTGGATTTCACATACACATCAAACCATTAACACAAGTGGGCGTACAAGCGTGTTTTAGAGAGAGAAAGTTAGAGGTTTAGGGAACTTAGTGAGAGAAAGTGAAAGATATTATTATGAGCTCCAACTCTCTACCTTGGGAGGTAGAGAGTATTTATAGTCTTACATAAAACGCCACACAACGGGCTGTGGATCAGGCATACAGTGGGTAAAGACCCGTCCGTCCTCCACGGTGTTACTTAACTAAATACTACTTAACATAAAATAACTATGACTACGAGCTTTCTAACGAATACACATACTTGAGGTGACCGACTCTTTAATACCTGGAATTTCTAATTCCTAACATTAAGCAATAAGAAACTATTTATATTGTCGAAGTAATTTATAATGCAAACTTGTACTTCCTCATTTGATAAGTCATAGTTAAATATGAACAACTTTCAAACGACTTCACATGTGATTCCCACACTTAAAATGATTCCCGCTTTTGCAAGTTTAGTCTAAAACATGCAAAGCGCTTCTATTTTGATCCGTTTACGTCATTTTCTCTCATAAAAAGTGTAAGGTGTATATAGTTAATATGATTTTAAAGAAGTTAATGCCAAATAAGTTATAAACTAATACTCCAAGTAACATTTAGATAAAAATATCAAGACTATATATATGCGCATATTAACTGATTAGAATTAAAATAAATGTGCTCTCTTGGTTATAAACAAATGTGGTCTCTTGATTATATATAATACTCCAAGTAACATTTCGATAAAAATATCAACACAACACATGAATTAAAAAATTATATTAGGCTATTTAAACAAAATAATACCAGGCTTGCTTCATCCCATATCTACCAAGGTTAAATAACAACAGCAGATTAAGACAAACAAATTGAATATATTTGTATTAGTAATATTAACTAATAACATGGCGATATGCAGCATATCCTGATTACAATCTTTAAAAAAATTAAATAAGACCTTATGCTAGTAAAATAAGCCAATCAAAACACCCCATTAACTACTCAACAACCAATCATATGAACGCTATTGTTGATTTTGAATAGATATACAACATTGCAATACAGTATATATTTAAACTCATTAACACAACCAAACAAAACTTCCACTCCAATGTTTGCAATATACATTTGGATTAGGATAATCACATAAGCTACATATCCATCACTAATGATACCCATCTTACACTAAGTCCAAAACAACTTCATTCTATAAACAGTCTATATCAAAATAAAATGAGTGAGATGAAGTATTTTAAACACCGATAATTGAAAGTAGCACAAACTAAAGGGATCCAAAACCAAACTCTGATAACCGAAAAAGAAACAAATTTCCAAGTATGTGTGTCACTATGTGAGATAGAAGTGATTATTATATAAAGAAGAAGAGGAGAAAAAGACGCTTTCATATATCCATCCGAATTGACCTCCCTCATGGCCATCGTTGATGAATCAGAAAATTCCTCAAACTCCACTGATGGTTCCAGCAAAGTTTGGGGATTATTTAAGCTACCATTTCATAACAACAACACTTCAACCACTCACACAACTTCTTCATCTTCAGATTCTTACCAAATTGAAGGATCTCATAACAGTAATCATAATAATATTAATAACAGACACAAACCAAATTCAATTAATCATTCACAATCGCTGTATTCAGTGTGTTTGGTGACGCAGAAGGCGGCTTAAGGCAACGGTGATAACACCAAACATGAATAAACAAACCGAAACCACCAACACATGGAGGAACGACAGAAGGTGACGGTGATTAGGGTAATGGTGATGGCAGTAATGAGTGTTATGCAGATGTTTAGGTTAGATGGAAGAGAGAGAGATATGAGAGAAAGAAGGTAATGCGTGTGTTTTACATTTTTTAGTGGTTTGGTTTGTCAGTTTATAAATGTATTGTGGTTTTGGAGGGCTGTTAAGAAATGGGTTGTTACAATTGTTGAAATGGACTGTTACAAAAACGAATTGGACAACAGATGAAGAGTTGAAGACACTTAAATTTTCTGTTTTGTAACTTTTAATTATATGTGCATGTAATGACTTAATAGCAAATTAATATAATTATTTCTATTATAAGTAAGATGTTGAATCTGAAATTTTAAGCCTTCTATTAATAGCAAGTCCCAAATGTATTATATAGTAGTATAAATATTTTAGATATAATCCATTTTAACTACTTGTATATTAGAGTGTTCAAATAAAAATTTAAAGTGTGCAAATTATTTCTCGTAATTTTCTATCTAATTAGGCTAGTTTTTATGATTGGTTGTTCATCACCACCACCTCACCAAACGGCGCATGGTCCCCATAAAAGCAACCCACCGGCCACCATCACGCGTGGTGGTGGGGTTTTTAACATCGGTATGGTGATGAACACCACCGAACAAGAACCAAGAAAAAGTGAGCCTTTTAAAAGTGTGACAGGTTTGTGTGTGTGTTTTGTAAAAATTAAAAATGAAATGGTTTATTGTTTTATGTTAATATGATTATGTAGTAATTGATATTAGCGGTATATGATGATTGAATGATTATGTAATAAGTATGTGTTTATTATACTGTTTCATAATACATAAAAATCTTTATATGTGTGTTGGTAATTGTTATTATTCGCTTCCGCTTTTTTTATTGTTAATATGATGATTAATACATGAAAACTTTAAACTATAGCTATCTAGTTTTATTAACAACTAATTTCATCAAATCAATCAACCAATCAAAATCCTTATTACGACTTCTAAAACTCTAACGAGCATATAATCAGTGATTAATGACAATATAGAAGATGAAAATGAAATTCAAGCGAAACCATTTATTTTAACACATTACACATAAACTCCCCCTCAAATGCCAAGTATATATCACAATTAATTAGTCCAAATATTGATTACTTTGTAACAAAATTTTAACCCCCCCCCCCCCAAATCAAACGTTAAACTCTTGTTAATCAAAAAATCTTTTGTTTGAGGTTAAAAATTAGTTAACATTTTATCACTTTCCCTCAAAGTGATAGTCTTTTATTTAAAAACCCGCTTTATAAAAATAACTAGTTTGTAATTACTATTAACGCTTTGCAATATATATTAACATTTTTGAGGTAAAACCCATCGAAAAAAGAGAGGTGATACCTACTTATAATGTATATTTTTGGAGACCACGTCGTGTAGACAAAACATCGTCATTATAAAAGAGTTTCAACAAAAGCAGTTGAAAGCTCACTTCTAATCTTACCCGAGGGTTTATCTAAACTAAGTTTAGTGAGCTTTGCATTTTTGTTGAATTAGGTTAGTGAACAATTGTTTTGTTAACATTGGTCACTGAATTTATTAAACACAGTGGTTTGGACTCTAAACTTGAAAAAAAATATACGTATAAATGACTGAATTTATAAACCACAAAATTTATGTTAATTAACTTATAGAAAAATATGCGTTCAACTTACTAAAATAATTCTTTTTCAAAATGAGTTTTTGTACAGACTCTTTGCATTGGAAAACAAAGCTTTTTTTTCAACAATTATTTGAGCCAGATCATGTTTTTTAAACAAAGACTTGATGTAATGAGTCTCATGTACACCAAATAACTGTTTCATGATTAAAGGTTCTAAAATAGGTTGTTATTACTTTTTACATTTTAAATGTATTTGATTAATGATTTTTTACATAACAAAAGTTAGATGTACCAAGTGAAAACAAAATTATTTCAGTAACTTAATTAATTAAGAACTTAGAATTCAGTGATTATTGTTTATATAAAACCCTTCACGGTCCTTTAGAAAAGAGGTGGAAAACTCTCTCCTTACAAAATCTAAAAAAGTATCTAAAACACTAAAACCAACAGGTGTCCACCTTTTTTTTTTCCAGTTTCACATTCTTCTCTCTATTTCCCACTTTAACCATCTGATAAACATCTCATGACTCTTCAATTTTAAATCATTCCAAATCATAAAATTAGGTTGCGATTATTGTTCGGTTTCATCATAAATTCATTCAAACGTTACAAATTACAACAATTTTTATGAGTTTGAAGTTCATCAAAACTAGGCTTTCGTCGACTATGAGCTGAGTGAAAAAGAAATTACTATGGTAACCATTGATTAAGAAACCCAAATTAACATCAAGTAATTGTATTCTTTCTCTGTTTTATTTTTAAATATATTTAGAAACAAATCAAGTTCTCATGAAAACACCCATAAAATATTGAATGAAATGCCTTAATAAAGTAATTTTGTGATTTTAGAGTTTGAAAGTATTTTTTTGAATATAGATATTTTAGTAATTTATAATAGCTTCAATATTTGTGAAAGATACATTTATTTATTTTATTATTTTATTTTTTTTAAGCAAAGATACAAAGTAATTGACTAGTTATGTTTTTTACAATGATGAATAATGTTTACAACTTTGATGACCTAAACTTCTAATGTGCAATTTTTCATCACCAGATGTTCATCAAGTTAGTGTTCATCACATAATGTTCAAGAAAGAAAACTAAGTTTCAAGTTCAATAAGTGTTCATCACAGAATGCCTCAATATAATTATGTGATTTTAGAGTTTGAGGGTATTCGAGGAGTACTCAGATGTAAGGGGTTAATGAGGATGTTAGTGATAGGCTACCAAGATGTAGGTAGGTGTTTTGATAGAGGATTAGCGAATGGCTGATTAGGATTTGAAGTGTTTGGTTTATAAAAAACCAAAAGTTTGAAGGTGTTGTTTGGGGTGTGGGTTTTGTGATTTTATGGGTACGTAATTTGGTGTTTTCATAAGTTTAACAAACTTTTTATTAGGTTAACCAAGTAATGTTTATCAAAAGATGTTTGTTATATTCGTCGATCTATGTTTATGAAAGTGTTTTGTAGTTTCCTTAATAAATTAAATTAAACCAAAACACATGTAATCTAAATATGAAAGAGCAAAATTAAAGAACCTGATGCGAAAGCCAAGATCACCATGAACTAAGGATGCTGGCACGATGGAGATGTTCTACTTAATCCTCTCCTTATACCGATGGATCATAATGTTTGTGTATGATATTATTTGGTGGTATAATCACCTATTTTTAAAATAGGTCAGAAATCAAATCGTAATTATGTTATAATTATATAATCATGATCGATTAATATAATGTTCTAGTTATAATTCAATAAGGAAATTGGATCTTCAATCAAGATACAATATTCATTGTAGTTTCATTATGGTAACTAAATATAATTTTAAATACACTTTATATTGCTTATATTAATCAAGAGTATATAATGTACGAATACAATAATGTATTAAATATGTTATGTCATAATCATAGAGGATATCGAATACATAAATATGACATTTTCTAGCGGCTTTTATCATGTTTATTAATACAAAATGTTCATCAAATTTCTATTATGTATATCAATCTATATTTACTATTGCGAAATGTAGATCACTACCCGGCCCATACGTTAATGAATACAAGATGTTCTTAAAAACAAAATCTTATTCAATCATTGTCTCAATGTTTATCAATAAACATTTAGCAATCATTGTCTAATGTTTTATTAAATATTCATATCTGAATGTTCATCGATCATTGTCTAAATTTTCATCAATTAAAATTCATTTATAATGGTTTGATTGTTTATCAATCATGGTGATGTGCTTCGTTGTGTATAGGCAATATCAAGTTTTAAATTTATATTTAGCCGACTATACCTATAACAAACACTTACGGACAGTTATCCGATCGATGGTAAGCTAGTTGGTACGTAGGGTGTCGAACACTAAGAGTGAAACGTTAACACTTAAATCTCTTAGTATTTAATTTCTATAAGTTAGTCTAATTAAACCTAATTCTAACGCAACAAAGGGTTTTTAGCCTGTGAGACTGGCACAAGGTTTAGATTTAATAAAACTGTAAAAGAAATGAGAAAAACAAAACACACAATCAGAGACACATATAATAAAGAAGAGGTCAAGCCGATGGTAAGGAAAACGTATTAGCCATTTTTTAGTCATATAAGATGTTTGATAAGTCTAAAACCTGTAGCGACGTTACTCATAACTTGGCGTATCTTGTTCCTAAACCTAACTCGTCACTAGGATCTAAATTCTCCTATTAAGCATTGTTCAGCAGATCTAATCCTGTCACGATTAGTCGAAATCCGCATAAAGTCCGCCTTAATGATTATCGATTTTATTATTTATCCCTTCTAGAGCTTACATTAACATGCAAAATAATATTAATGAAGTAATAAATGTAATCAAAACACAAGCTTAAGCTGCCTATCGAATTAGTAACTAATCAAAACATCAAATGATTATTAAACATGACGAATACCTACAACCCCCGTAATCTCAGTCATAATACAAGATAACATGTTCTGAAAGATTCAAGTATAAATCAAAAGAGAAAAATACGCTAACCGAACGATTATAGAGTACTAAAACGAATTAAGTGAATTCTCCTATGTAAATATGCAATAGCAGAAATTTCTTCAGCTTCTATGTCTCTGGTCTAGTAATTGGTGGTTATCTCCTCTTTTTAGTTTCTAAAATTCGACTGCCGGTCTTCTATTTATACTTTCTGAAAACAGGGTCGATACGGCGTATTAGGTTATCTGATACGGCGTATCAAGGTAACTTTGTGTGGGGTCCAAGAATATTATATTATGGAATATTCGTACACCTCAATAGTGATACGGTGTATCACAAATCTTCATACGGCGTATGCTATCTTCTTATCTTGGAATTTTGGTGAAGTCTTGAGAACAGATACGACGTATGTTGTTGATGTCATATGGCGTATCTGGAGTAAAAAAATTCAGATCCTCTCGTTCACCGAAGTTTCATATACGGCGTATGAAAGAAATCCATATGACGTATTCTTTAAAGTCAGGAAATGGTCTTCATAATCATCCAAGTCTTGGTATACAGCGTATCTATCTAGAATGATACGGCGTATGATTCTTCAGTTCAGTAGAGTTTTCTAACTTGATCCATTTTGCTCCAATTTACGTCCAAAATAGCTAACTTTCACCAATTGCTTGATAATAACTGAGATTTACAAAAATAATGATTAAGTATTAAATCTCATATAAAATAAAACAAGAAATATACATAGGATAAATGATGCTAATAATATGACATTATTTTATGTCATCAAATATCCCCCCACTTGAACTTTACTTGTTCTCAAGTAAACCTTAGATAAAACTTATTAAGATGTATCCTAAACATTCGTCCATGACTTTTCCAGTTAAGCATTCATTTGGTTAATCTCAAGTGCACAATCAAACACCTCACGAAATAAGAAAATGAAATCACTCAACTAATCTATGTGGTAACATTTAAGTAGTTCGCTCATTTCTTCAGTCATGACGAGTATTCTATCATAAGCTTGGCAAGGATACACATCTCCACCTCTAAAGCTAAGGAGTAACAAGTCTAAAGCGGTAAATTAGGTTAATTATGATAAGGCTTATGGGTTATGTAAAAATATTTCATACAAAAACATATTAGATCGATGGCGCATATTCTTGATTTACTCAAATAATGGATGGTTACTAGAATAATATAACTTGGATCGCTGGCTCGTTATTTACATAACGGATGGTCACCAAAATATACATCCTAGATCGCTGGCGCATCATTTGATCATTCATAAACCAGATGGTCACCAAAATATTAATGCATTAGATATTTTTACAAGGTGTGAGAATGGATAAGAGAAAACATACATAATTGGTGTAAAATAAAATCACAAAACAAATAGATTAAGTCCATAACAAACATGTGGTTAATTACCCGACCATCCCATAAAAAAGATACAAATCATAAACTAACTCACACTTTAACATGGAAACTCACGCTTTAATAGGTTGACACGAATTATACTTAATAATGTCTTAATCATCATCTCATAAACTTTAGTAGGCGTTCCCTTAACGAATAACTCCCTTGCAATCCATAAATATAGTACACCAAATAGTGGCGATATCTCCACTAATACACAATGTACATCGTTTTTTTATAACATGTACCTACGAAGAATTGATTAGCTCAACCTATAAAATTGGTTAAGTTTAGACGAACCAATTAGATCGCTTTCTCACCTTTTCTTCTATTTTTTATTTATTTATTTTTTATTTACTTTTTTAGTAACATCTAATGGTGTAGAATTTCACCACTTCACCATCATAATAAATCTGGATGATTTTTTGATAAAATTCAAAACTTCATATATAAAAATAATAATAGTGATAGAAGTAAACACACGAAAATAAAAAATAACTACTATCACGTTCTCATTGCGATGTGCAATTCCCGACCTAACAAAAGATAAGAAACATACACACGAACACAGGAAATACACGCAAAAGTAACCAACCACGGGATATAATCTATAGGGTAGGCTAAGATGTATAGGTGTAACGAAACAATTTATATTGGGTGTAAGAAACGAAAGGAATGGCTCTGAGGGATTTTCTAAGGGTATCTTACTCTAAAAATGAGAGTAACAAATGGGTTTATATGGGGGTTAAGTAACCGGTGTAGTTAATTAATATCACATAACATATAAAGGCTATTTGTGTGTAATCCTAGAAATTTACCTAGTTAGACAAGTTACTCCAATTATATAAGTAATACTCATTATGGTGGTCTCGAATAGTATACCAAGCCAAGTTCTAAAGTTTACTGCTAGTTATCGGCACACTCATATTTTTGTGGAATTTGGGTAAAATAGTGGAAACAGAATAGGCTAAATTATCACAATATGGAAATAAGGGTTATGTGTGAGAGTTATGCAACTTTTGATTTCACAAAAATGTGATAAATTTTTTAAATATAAGCATATATGAGGCATGTTTTTGAAAAATTAACGAAAAATAACGTTCTAATTCTCCATCCCCCCACTTAAGATAAATAACATCCTCGTTATGTAAATTATAAATTAAATACAGGAAATATAAAGAATTAGAATGAAAAACTCCCTTGAGATTTGCTCGGTATGATCCTCCATGATGCGTAATGAGCAACTTTTTATTTTCTTGTGTGTAGGCGTCTGATGGGTCTGATATAGCCGTAGCGCGCACACAGAAAATACAGGGTATAAGTACACCACTTGTTCCTTCGCAATCTTAGTACTCAACGTGTGTTAGTATGCATGAAAATCACAGCTAGTGTGTCTACGATAATCGATGGTTAGTAAAAATAAAAATAAAAATAAAACTGAAAACTGAAATTCATCAGGTCAGTTGATACGCCGTATTTTATGAATTAAGATGCTCTGTATCAAGCCTGAGATATTAATACGGGTCGGAAATTAAATGTGTCGTATCCAAAAACATGGATACTAAGTAACTGACAAAAAGTTCCAAAGTGAAGAAATATCTAAAAATACTATAAAAAATAAAAGATAGATATGACTAGTACAGTCGATACACCATATCTGTGATAATGGATACGCCGTATCGATGTCCAGGTCTAACAGACTCGATTGCAAAAAATCAGAAAATAACATTCCGGGTTGTCTCCCGGGAAGCACTTCTCTTTATTCCAGAGTCTTTAAGTTAGACTCTTCAGCTTCTACGTAGTTACTTTAGGCTCGAACTCAACAACTTCGTTATCTTTACTATCAATGTTTTCATCATAATAATTCTTTAAACGTTGTCCGTTGACTTTGAAATTAAACCCGCTCTTATCGGCAATTTCTACAGCCCCATATGGGTAGACTGTTGTAACACTAAAGGGCCATGTCCATTTTAATTTGAGCTTTCCTGGATACATCTTCAAACGAGAATTGAACAATAGCACTCTTTCACCTATTTTAAAATATTTGTCCTCACGAAGCCTAGAATCATGCCATTGTTTAGCTCTTCCTTATAGATCTTAGTATTCTTATAAGCTCATTCTCTTAATTCAAATAGTTCATTAAGTGGCATAAAATGATTTTTACCAGCTATTTCGAAATCCATGTTGTATTGCTTTAATGCCCAATACGCTCTGTGTTCAACTTCAACTGGTAAATGACATGCTTTTCCTTAGACTAACCTGAAAGGTGTAAATCCTATAGGTGTTTTGTAGGCGGTCCTGAATGCCCATAAGGCATCGTCGATCTTGTCCAACCAACCTTTAGGATTATATCCAACGGATCTTTCAAGAATTTGATTAATAGCTCTATTGATTCCTTTCGTTTGTCTGTTAGACTGGGGGTGATAAGCAGTAGATATCCTGTGGTTAACCCTATATTTTACCAGGGCTTTCCCTAGTTCTTTATTACAAAAGTGTGTCCCCCTATCGCTGATTAAGGTTTTAGGAATCGCAAACCTAGAAAACAAACCCCTTAGAAATTTTAGCACTACCTTTACATCATTACTAGGTAGTGCTTTGGCTACAACCCATTTGGAGACATAATTAACGGCTACCAATATATACTTATTATCTGTTGAATCAGGAAATGGCCCCATGAAATCTAACCCCCAAATATCAAAGACTTCGCATACCTGAATATTGTTTAGAGGCATTTCACTTCTTGACGTGATATTTCCCGACTGTTGACATGCGTCGCATCCCTTGATAAATGTTTTAGCATCGTCAAAGATACTAGGCTAGTAAAATCCTATGTCTAAAACCTTTCTTCCGGTTGGTCCTAGTAAAATCATTGAGTTTGCGATAGTCAATACAAACTCTCCATCCAGTAACAGTTTTTGATTGAATCAATTCGTCGTTATCGTTCAAGGCTACAATCATTCCTCCTTTCTTTGGAACAACGTGAATGTGGCTAACCCATGGACTATCTAAAATAGGGTAAATTAGTCCCGAATCAAGCAACTTTACGTTCTTGTTTTTTTACCACATCTTGGACTTTTGGATTCAAACGCCTTTGAGGTTGAATAGTGGGTTTGAATTCATCTTCCATTGGGATCTTGTTTGTGTAAAACGACGGGCTAATTCCCTTGATATCCGACATCTTCCAAGCAATCCCACCTCTACGTTTACCTAATACCTGCAAGAGCAAACCTTTTTCCTTTTTAGACAAAGCAGATGAGATAATAAAAGGAAAACTCTCATTATCATGTAAGTAAGCATACTCTAGATGGGAAGGTAAATCTTTTAGAAGAGGTTTCTTTTCATCAATTTCATTATTGTTAGCTGAATAAAGATGTTCGTTCCTAACATTATCAGCAGTTCGATACGCCGTATCATTTTCATTGATACGCCGTATCGAGTTTTTGATAACAGAATCAGTAACAAATTTTTGATAAATGGGTTATCATCAGTTTTATCTTCTATAGCAGTTGTATTTTCCAGATTTTTGAGCAAGAAAGAGTCAAATTAATTATTTTTTAATAACAAATGAGTTACTTGGTTAACGGTTGCATCAACAATATCAATACTATAACATTCATCATCGTCGGTAGAAGGTTTTTTCATTGATTATTCCATATCAAAATTAATCTCATCATCTCCCACCTTAAGTGTTATCTTTTTATTAAAAACATCTATCATGGCATGGGCAGTAGCTAAAAAAGGTCTACCTAAGATTATAGGGATCCTAGAATCTTCAGGCATATCAAGGATAACAAAATCAATAGGTAATGCATATTTATCAATTTTTATAAGAACGTTTTCTGCTAGTCCTTTAGGGTATTGAATCGGTCTATCGACTAGTTCTAAGCACATCCTGGTTGGTTTAGGCTCCCCTAGACCTAATTTTCTATACATAGTAAATGACATTAAACTTATACTATCTCCTAGATCAGCCAAAGCATTCCCGATATGTAAATTCTTTATTTGACAAGGAATATTAGAACTCTCTAGGTCTTTCTCCTTTGATGGTAGTTTATTGAGCAGTACAACTAAGCATCTCTTCATTGTTACTGTACAAGCCTCTTCTAGTCTAGATTTGTTCGTCAACACATTCTTCAAATACTTAGCATACTTCGACATTTGTACAAGAGCTTCAACAAACGGGATGTTGATGTGGAGCTTCTTAAGATTTTCCAGAAACTTTCGCTATTGTGCATCTTCTTTTTCTTTCCTCAAACGGTTGGGGAAAGGAAAGGATGCTCGTGTTGGTTCAGTTGTTGGCTCCTTCCTGATTTATGGTTCCTTAGCAATATCCTATTGTATTTCCTGTTCAACGTGCTTTAAGCCAAGGGACTTATCATTATTATTGTTAATTTCTGCAGTTTCCCTGACATGAAAGGTAGTTTTACCGCCCCTAGTAGTTATTCCTTTAAGATCGTACTTTGCGATCAAAACTTCTTTTATCACTTTGACAATTGGTGCACCTCAATTGTCAATTCACTAATCCTATTGTTCTGCTCTTTTAACAAGAGTTTGTTGATTGTCCTGAATTCTTTGATAAAGGTCTCAACCTCATCATGTTGTTTTATACCTTCACTAACAAACCTTGCAATAATCTCGCTAATTGTCTATCTTAATTGTGGGTATCCGAACCAGCTTCGATAAATATTAATCATGGTTCCTGAAACAAGAGAATAAAAACTTCAAATTAAAAACTTTCTAAACAGTAATACATGAAGCACGATTAAAATCAGAAAGAAAATCGATTCCGTATTATTTTCTTTCGAGAGGTAAACAGTATTTAAGATTAAAAATACGGATCTGCTTTAAAAATTTTGAATACGTCATATACGAAAAATCAAATACGTCGTATGAACTTTTAGGGTTTAAAATTTTGATTTAAGACATAATACGCCGTACAGTAAACTTTTAGGGTTTAAAAATTTGATTTAAGACATAATAAAAACGAAATACGCCGTATTCAAATAAAGAATACGCCGTATCGTTTAACTCACCAAAATACAGCAGAACAGACACAATGCAGAAAAACAAAAACACAAACACTTACTTAAAAATGAAAATCAAACTAAACAAACACATAAATTGTAGGAAAAATGCAAATATACAAAAAATGTAAACATACAACAAATTTAGTCAAATTAAAAACTAAAAAGAGCTAAACTAAGTTAAAAACCTAAATCAAAATACTAACAAATTCAAATATTAAACAATTCATTCCCGGCAGTGGCGCCAAAAATTTGATGTGCTTCGTTGTGTATAGGCAATTTATTGTTATCAAGTTTTAAATTTATATTTAGCCGACTATACCTATAACAAACACTTACAGACAGTTATTTGATGGATGGTAAACTAGTTGGTACGTAGGGTGTCGAACACTAAGAGTGAAACGTTAACATTTAAATCTATAAGTATTTTAATTCTATAAGTTAGTCTAATTAAACCTAATTCTAACACAACAAAGGGTTTTCATCCTGATAGACTGACACAAGGTTTAGATTAATAAATTGTAAAATGAGACAAATAACACACACAAGCAGAGACACATATAATAAAAAAGAGGTCAAGCCGATGGTAAGGAAAACGTATTATCCATTTTTTAGTCATATAAGATGTTTGATAAGTCTAAAACCTGTAGCAACGGTACTCACAACTTGGCGCATCTCGTTCCTAAACCTGGCTCGTCACTAGGATCTAAATTCCCGTATTAAGCATTTTTCAGCAGATCTAATCATGTCACGATTAGTCGGAATCCGTATAAATTCCGCCTTAATGATTATCAATTTTATTATTTATCCCTTCTAGGGCTTACATTAACATGCAAAACAATATTAATGGAGTAATAAATGTAATCAAAACACAAGCTTAAGCTGCCTATCGAATTAGTAACTAATCAAAACATCAAATAATCATTAAAGATTGCTAATACCTACAACGCCCATAATCTCAGTCATAATACAAGATAACATGTTCTGAAATATTCAAGTATAAAGCAAAAGAGAAAAATACGCTAACCGAACGATTATAGAGTACTAAAACGAATTAAGTGAATTTACCTATGTAAATATGCACTAGCAGGACCTACTTGGTCTTCTTTATGTCTCTGGTCTCGTACTTGGTAGTTATCTCTTCTTTTCCCTTTCTAAAATTCGACTGTAATTCTTCTATTTATACTTTCTGGAAATAGGTTCGATACGGCGTATCAAGGTAACTTCGTTTGGGGTCCAAGATTATTATATTATGGAATATTCGTACACTGCCATAGTGATAAGGCGTATCACAAATCTTCATACAACTTATGTTGTCTTCTTATCTTGGAATTCTAATGAAGTCTTGAAAACAGATACGACGTATGTTGTTGATGTCATACGGCGTATCTGGAGTAAACAAGTCAGATCCCATCATTGACCAAAGTTTCATATATGGCGTATGAAAGAAATCCATACTGCGTATTCTTTAAAGTCAAGCAATGGTCTTCATAATTTTTCAAGTCTTGGTATACGGCGTATCTATCTAGAATGATACGGCGTATGATTCTTCAGTTCAGTAGACTTTTCTAACTTGATCAATTTTGCTCCAATTTACGTCCTAAATAGCTAACTTTCACCAATTGCTTGATAATAACCGTGATTTACAAAAGTAAACGATTAAGTATCAAATCTCACATAAAACAATGCAAAACTAGCAATATACATAGGATAAATGATGCTAATAATATGACGTTATTTGATGTCATCACATGGTTAATCAATACTACGTTAAAGATGTTCATGAGTGATCTGTCCAACCCAAATAAAAATGGACACTTATCATCATTTTATACCTTTTGGATTTTGAGGACCCAACTTTTCTTTTGATCCCTCCTAAACCCTTAACCCACGGTACCAAGATATTTTTTCATAACAAAGGATGTTATAAGACTAATGCTAATGGTGACCACAATTTTCTGGTCACCCTTGTCACATCAGCGACAACTCAACTTTCTCTCTCTAAAACTACACACGGTTCACACAATGCTAATGACGACCGTAACTATTTTTTTTAAAAATAAAATTTCATTATAAATTAAATATATAGTAAAATAATAATTCAAATAAAATAAAAATAAAAACATTACAATAAAAATTAAAGTGCTACTTGATTTGTTCGACGCCAAATACGTTTCACTAAATCGGCTCTAAGATTTAGATGAGTTTCCTTGCTGTTTATTTCTTTAATAAGTTATAACATATTTTTTTACCGATCGTATGGAATCACCCTTACATAATTGCAAATATTATGCCAACTTGTTATTTTCTATAAAATGAATGGGATCGACCCAAAACAATCCCTACAGAATTGATAACGATGTGTAACTGGGCATTGAGTCCAATCCATTTAGTAAAGTCGATGCTTCGTAGCATTTCAGGAAATCCATGTTGCAGCTTGATGCAGGTTTTACTGACCAGGTTTTAATATTTATAATGTCTCATTATACCTATGGTCTACCCTAATGCACTTACTGGCAGTGTAACCGATCGTGTGTAGTGTAGTATTCGGTAAAACCGAGGTCGTCCCAAGAGCTATGTGTGTTGGATTAATACTAAGTCTAGGTGTCACTGTTAGGAATTAGAAATTCCCGGTATTAAAGAGTCGGTCACCTCAAGTATATGTAATCGTTAGAAAGCTCGTAGTCGTAGTTCATTTAAGTCTAGTAGTATTTAGTTAAGTAACACCGTGGAGGACGGACGGGTCTTTACCCATTGTATGCCTGATCCACAGCCCAAAGTGTGGCGATTTATGTAAGACTATAAATTCTCTCTACCTCCCAAGGTAGAGAGTTGGAGCTCATAATAATATCTTTCACTTTCTCTCACTAAGTTCCCTAAACCTCTAACTTTCTCTCTCTAGAATTCCATCTATATGCTACTTTGTGTTATGGTTTGATGTGTATGTGAAAAGTTAATATCTAACAATTGGTATCAAGAGCCATGGTTGGATCATATCTTACACATCTTTGGATTTATAGTGGTTTTTAGGTGGTTTTTGAGTTTGAAAAAGTTTAGTGGTTTTTGCATCATTTGGTTGATCTCTTGTGTTAAAGTTTGAATTTTGTTGGTACTTTTATGTTTAGAATCATCAAAAGTGTTTAGGTTTTCATTTGGTAAGCTTGAATCATCTTGGTTGGGTTGTTTTTGGATTGAAAAGTGAAGTTTATTTGTTTTTTCAAGGTAGCGACTTAGCTCTCGGACTATATTCTTGGTAGCGACTTACTTCACAGTCTTGTAGCGACTTACAGTGTTAAAACTAGCGACTTAAATCTAGCGAGTTAAAGTACAAGTAGTGGACTCTCCACTACAGGTAGCGACTTGTGGTAGCGACTTGGTCAGTAGCGAGTTGCTCTTTAGCGACTTGTGTTTCTAGCGACTTGTGTAGCGAATTGCTGCCAAAATTTGGTTAGCGACTTGGTCTGTAGCGAGTTACTACTTAGCGACTTGCTTTTCTGTTAGCGACTTGGGATTCTAGCGACTTGGCTGTCTAGCGAATTAATTGGTAGCGACTTAGTGCATTTGTTTCTAGCGACTTAGAGCTTTATCATCTAGCGACTTGAGTGATTGTTTACGGTTTTCTCTTGATTTAGTAAAATCCCGTGAAAGAATCTATTTCCCGGTTTAATCATAGAGCTATAAAATCCCGTATAATCTGTTAACATGTCTACCAACGTCCCTACTGTCATCTCCACTGTTGCCGAGGATGTTCAAGCAGCTGGCTCAGATACTCGTCCACCCATGCTTGACAGAACTGACTACGATTCTTGGGCTCAACGAATCAGATTGTATTGCCTTGGAAAGGAAAATGGAGTCAACATTCTCAAATCCATTGATGAAGGACCATATCGGGTTGAGACGACTAGAGACATACTTGATACTAATGAAGATGGTACTCCTGTTTACGGAATGGACAGACCTAAGATGTATGATGAGCTTGATGATAAGGAGAAAAACAGATTCGATGCAGATATCAGGGCTTCAAACATTGTCCTTCAAGGTCTTCCTAAAGACATCTACAAGCTGATCAATCATAACACTGATGCAAAGGCTGTTTGGGATAATGTTAAGATGCTTCTCTCAGGTTCAGAACTAACCATGGAAGACAGAGAATCACAACTCTATGACGAATTTGAGCACTTCAAGATGAAACCAGATGAGAATGTCTATGAGTACTATGTGAGATTTCATAAGTTAGTTAATGACATGAGGAACATCAGAATGACTATGCCTAACATTCAGTTGAATTCAAAATTTGTGAACAACATGAATCCCGAATGGCACAAGTTTGTTACCGCTGTGAAGCTTACTAAAGGATTGAAGAACACAAACTATGAGCAACTCTATGCCTTCCTCCTTCAAAATGAGAGACATGCTATGTTTGAAAAATTGATTCTCAATCAGTTCAAAACTAACCCAGGAGAGACAAGCTCGTCTAATGATTCAACTGCCTTCTACTCAAACATCGGAATCAAAACCAAAGCTTCACAAGTCATACCCTTGGGTAATGGTAACCACAAACTCATTCCTGATCCTATGTACAAACAAGCTGATGCTGATGCACACGTAGGAAGCTTCATTAATCAACTAGCTCTTCTGATTAGCCAAAACATGAATTCTCTCCCACAAACCAACAACAACCTTAGAACAGCATCTAACCCACACAATCAAGCTACTGTTAAAGATGGAAGGAATCGTGGTGCAACCAGTTCAGGAAAGACAGTATGATCAGGGAAGGGGTGGTGCTGGTAGAGGCTATGTGGGAAATCAGAATCGAGGAAGGAATGGTAACCAAGGTCAAGCTAATCCGATCAAATGCTATAACTGTGGAGGTGAGGGACACATTGCAAGGAACTGCACATCTCCAAAGCGTCCACAGAATGCTGATTACTTCAGAGATAAGATGCTGCTTGCACAAGCTCAGGACAATGGTGTTGCGTTGGATGAAGAGGAATTGCTGTTTCTTGCTGAGGGTAATGCCAAGACCTATGATGCAGATGTGGATGAGCAGCCTATTCAGGAGATAGGTCACAATCATCAGAACGCCTTTCAAGTCGCTGACTGTGATGCTTACGACTCTGATGTAGATGATGGACCTACTGCACACACAATCTTTATGGCTAGCATCTCTCCAATGGTCTCTCCCAAGATCTCCTCTTCACCACAAGCTGGCCCATCCAAGGACAAACTCATCTCAGAGGTATTAAAACTATACGATGATGCTGATGTGCAACAGATGCATGACAAAGTACAACCAACTGAAACTATTGAATCAAATATTGAAAATATGGGTAATATCAATACTGTCCCATACGATCAATACGTGAAACAAAGTGAAAGTGAAGTTGTACCAAGTGATGCATCTTCTGCAGTCAACAATGACTATGTCTTTGATGAATACACTGCATGTGCTCCTGATGATTCCATAATCTCTGAACTAAATGCCTATAAGGAACGTGTTGCTATTTATGAACAACGGGCAAAATTTGAGTTGACCACTCGTGAGCAGGAAATGGATGTCCAAGTGAGTACAGTAATTAGAAAAAGTAAGTTTAGAGAAGAAGTATTGAAACAAGAATTAAATTCCTTGCAAGAAAAACTTTCTAAAACAGCTAAGCAAAAACAAGAACTTCAAGAAAATGTGAAAATGCTTAAGCAAGAATTTAATGCAAAGGAATCAAAACTCTTGAGAGATTTTTCTAATATGAAAACTTTGAAAAACAAACTTGAAAACAAGTTGTACTTACAAGGAAACACCATTCAGACTGCTCACATGATCACTAAGCATAGAGTTCTAAGCGATAAGCATAGCGTTCCCCTTGTAGAGGAACCAAATCCAGAGGTAATTAAAAAGGCTAGAAATGCTCATAAGGTACTTTATGATGGTAATGAAGTCCTTAAGCCTAGGCAGAAACCTAGTTGCGTTGAGTGCACTGAGGAAGATAAGATATTAAATGAAATCACTAGGGAAAAGATGAATAAGAAGCAAAATGATCCCAAATGCAAAGAGAAAAACATAATCATCTCTCCTCATGATTACAAGAAGGAAAACTGGATTTCCTTGAACAAGTTTAAGCCTCAGACTTTGTTGACTCCCGAACAAGTCTTCTGGAAAATGGACTTTAGATAAGCAGAAAGCTGAAAATATTGTAGAAACAAACCCTCCCCTTCGGAAAATGCCTAGAGCAACTGTGTATCCTCCTAATACACCAATGCATCTTGTACCTAGAACAATTGCCACTAAAAGCAAGACATTAATTAGCCAATACGTTATATTCCAACTATTTGTTGATTTTGAGAAAACTTGCAAGAAAAGGATCACTCCCACTGGTATAACTGAAGGAGAAAGAGGTTTTGAACAAATGAAAGAATGTTATTTAACTGAGGTCATGCCCTTCTTTAAACTTCTAAAAGATCACTTTGAGAGTCTTAAAAAGGGGGTAGAAGCTGATATTAAGGGTATGGAAAAGGAATTTGATGCAATGGTTGCTGAAGTTAGTGATTATGAGCGTGCACTAAAATATAATGAGATTGAGAGAAAGAACCTGCATACATTAAATGAGAATCTTATTACTGAATGTGTTGCTCAAGATGTCTTTTTCACTGCTTCAAATTGCTCTATTAATGCTTCCAAATTTCATGAACTATCTGTGGCTCTGAAAGTCTCCCATGATCGTGTCATTGAGCTTGAAAAAACTAATTCCAAACTAAATGAGAAAATTGAACTGGATGATCATGACAATTTGGTTAAACATTTTTCTAAACTAGAAGTTGAGTATTTTAATCTACAACTAAAATATCAACATCTCAAAGAAAATGTCAAAACTTCAAATATCAAGACATCTTCAGATGCTCCAGAGTTTGATGCAGTTTTTCAAATTAACAAACGAGATGAACAGATTCAAGCTCAGTGTAACACGATCAGAAAGTTGAAAGCCCAAATCTCTCAATTAAAGGGTCAAACGAACAATATGACAGGCTCCCAAATGCCTCCTCATTTAGATTCTTAGAATTCTCAAACGTTTCATCTTCAAAACCTAGTAAATGCTTTACAAAAGGAAAACGAAAGTTTTCTAGAAGAAAATGAAAAGGTTAAACGTCATTTCAATGAGTTATTTGAATCAATTAAAGTCACTCGTAACAAAAACAACGAACAAATAGCTTCATTGCAAAAAGAAATTGAGAATCTGAAGAGTCAGGTAAAAGGGAAAATGCCAATGATCAATGGGGAGAATGTTGTATCTAAGGTTCACTCTAGTAATAAATATGCTTTATCTGTGACATATGTCCCCCCTCATCTAAGGAACAACAAACTTGCCATTCAAACATATTTCTCATCTCTTAAGGATTGCTTAGAATGCCTACGTGAGATTGTTGAAGAGGATAAGCTAGAGAAACCTCATGATAATGCAATTGGACATGCATGCTTATATGCCAAACGATCTCAAGAAATCTTAGAATGTTTGATCACAATATGCCCAAAGACATTAGGTGAGAGAGTTAACCCTTTGATTCCATGCTCAATGCCTAAGGCCAAACATGATATGCAATCGATTCCCAATGTTTTGAATATGAGGAGTAATGTACCATTGAGTAGTTCAGATTCTAGATCTGTCAATGCTAGGAAAGTGAACTCAAATGTGCCTTCTAGGAGTGCTAATCCCAGTACCTCTAGTGTTAAGAAAGTGAACCTTAGTGCACCTGCATGTAGCTCAGATCCCAGCACATCTAAACAGGTGGTGCAAAGAGTAGTAAAACAAACTAATGTTCCCATTCCCTCTACAGGAGTAATCAGTGACATTAAAGGGAGCAGGTCAAAGTCTCAAGACAATACAAGGAATGATAGGACCTCTCAAGCTAAGAATGTGCACTGGAAGAAAGTAGAAGAACAATCTAGGAACCTTAAGTTTGAATCGAATAAAACGAATCGTGTGATTCTAGTATTAGCCATAGGCGTACTGTAATTAATTCGAATTATGATACTATTTGCAAAACTTGTACTGATGATTGCTTGAATTCTGTTTCTAATCATGGATGTGATGTCAATGTTTTGCCTAATGATGTTAATTGTCCAGTTAATATTGTTAATGCTAAAATTCATGCTAAAAAGGCTAAAAGGCAAAAGCGAAAGAAAGTTAGAAAACAATGGAAACCCACAGGAAGAACATTCAGCAGAATAGGTTTTTATTGGATACCTGTTGGTCATAAGACCAATCAGATAATGCCCACTAGAAAATGGATGCCTACTGGTAGAACTATTCCCTTAAGAAGTGGTCACACTGTAAACAGGGCTAATACAGACACTAGTATTGCATCTACTCACTATGATTCCATTACCTCACTGTCTGATGTGAATGCTTCTATTTCTGATGTGGGTGTTCCAACTGTTGCTACTAACCAAATGGAACCCATTCTTGCATGGGGATCCCAATTATCCAGTTATCCATTCTTGTCTGTGTTCAACTGCAGATCGTTCAAATCGTTCTGTGGTACCTGGACTCAGGCTGTTCCAAGCATATGACTGGAGACCGGTCACGGCTCATGAACTTCGTGAGCAAATTCATCGGGACTGTTAGATTTGGTAATGATCATTTTGGTGCTATTATGGGTTATGGAGATTATGTTGTTGGTGATAGTGTCATCTCCAGAGTGTATTATGTGGAAGGTTTAGGTCATAATCTGTTCTCTGTTGGTCAATTCTGTGACTCTGATCTAGAAGTAGCCTTCAGAAAACATACCTGCTTTGTTAGAAATCTTAATGGTAAGGAACTGTTGAAAGGAACTCGTGGCTCAAACCTTTACACCATCTCTATCGATGACATGATGAGAGCCTCACCAATCTGCTTGTTATCTAAGGCTTCAAAAACAAAGTCATGGTTATGGCATCGTCGTCTCAATCACTTGAACTTCGGCACCATCAACGATCTTTCCAGAAAGGACTTAGTTGTAGGTTTACCTAGACTAAAGTATGAAAAGGATCATCTTTGTTCAGCATGTCAATTGGGAAAAAGCAAGATGTTTGCCCATAAATCTAAACCTACTAACTCTATCACAGAAGTTCTTCATATGATTCATATGGATTTATGTGGACCAATGAGGGTGCAGAATATCTTTGGGAAGAAATATGTGTTAGTTGTGGTTGATGATTACTCTAGATTCACCTGGGTCAAGTTCTTAAGGACAAAGGATGAAACTCCTGATATCATCATCAAACTCATCAAACAGCTGCAGGTTAGACTTAACAAAACTGTCAGAATTATCAGAACAGACAATGGAACAGAGTTTGTCAACAAACAACTTAGTGAATTCTATGAAAGCGTTGGAATCAGCCATCAAAGAAGTGTTCCACGAACCCCTCAACAGAACGGTGTAGTTGAAAGACGAAATCGCACTCTTGTTGAAGCTGCTAGAACAATGCTGATCTACTCAAAGGTTCCAATGTTTCTCTGGGCTGAAGCTATTGCCACTGCATGCTACACACAAAATCGTTCCCTGATTCACACTATTCATGGAAAAACTCCATATGAACTTGTCCACAACAGAAAACCTAATCTATCTTCCCTTCGTGTGTTCGGTGCATTGTGCTATCCAACTAATGAGGGTCAAGACTTAGGCAAACTTAGGGCCAAAGCTGACATTGGAGTATTTGTAGGATATGCATCAAACAAAAAGGGATACCGAATCTACAACAAAAGAACCCGAAATATCATGGAAACAATTCATGTTACGTTTGATGAGCTGACCGGTCAAATGGCTCCTGGACACTCCATGTTTGATGAACTGTATGATGCAGTTACTAATGAGGTGCTGATCCCTACAACAGAAGTTGCTCATATTCCAGTGAATGAAGTCAATCCTTCAGTCTCAATATCTTTAAGCCAAGAAGCACCTGCTGCAGATCCTTCAGTCTCATCAACAAATCATCATTCTTCAAATGTACATCATGGAAATGTTTCTGGCATCAATGATGAAGTTAATCCCTTTGCTACTCCTGAAGATGCTCCTTTTGAAAACATATTTGCTACTCCTGAATCATCATCAGAACCATCTTCTTCAGGAGACATTGACTCAGCTACCTCAGTTCCTCAACAAATGCCACATGAACACCTCAGAAAATGGACTCACGATCATCCATTAGACAACATCATTGGAAATCCCTCTCGTCCTGTATCAACCCGGAAGCAACTCGCAACCGATGCCTTATGGTGCTTCTTCAACTCCGTACTATCTAAGATCGAACCAAAAGATGTTAAAACTGCTATGAATGAAGATAGCTGGTTCAATGCTATGCAAGATGAAATTCATGAGTTTGATCGTCTTGATGTATGGGAGTTAGTACCTGCTCCAGACTGTGCTATGATTATAGCTCTAAAATGGATCTTCAAAGTAAAACTTGATGAGCATGGTGATGTGTTGAAGAACAAGGCTCGATTAGTTGCTAAAGGATATCGTCAAGAGGAGGGTATAGACTTTGAAGAATCTTTTGCTCCAGTTGCTCGAATCGAGGCAATCAGAATCTTTCTGGCTAATGCTGCTAGTAAGAACATGGTAGTTTATCAGATGGATGTAAAGACGGCATTTCTAAACGGAGATCTTAAAGAAGTCGTCTACGTCAGCCAACCTGAAGGATTTGTGAATCAAGAGCATCCTACTCACGTTTATCGTTTGAAGAAGGCTCTTTACGGTTTAAAGCAAGCTCCAAGGGCATGGTATGATACACTATCTAAGTTTCTTCTATCAACCGGATTCATCAAAGGAGCAGTTGATCCAACATTGTTCACCAGGAAGTCAGGCAAACATTTGATTCATGTTCAAATTTATGTTGATGATATTATTTTTGCCTCGACTGACCCAATGGAATGTGATCGTTTTTCAAATGAAATGAGTTCAAAGTTTCAAATGTCAATGATGGGACAAATGTCATTTTTCTTGGGATTACAAATTTCTCAAAGTCCCGGAGGCATTTTCATAAATCAATCTAAATATGCAACAGAGATTTTAAAGAAATTTGGATTTGATTCAAGTGACCCTGTTGACACCCCCATGATTGACCGAACCAAACTAGATGAGGACCTCTCAGGGATCATGATTGACCAAACTAAATATCGGAGTATGATTGGATCCCTGATGTATCTCACTGCTAGTAGACCAGACATTTTGTTCTCTGTGTGCATGTGTGCTAGATACCAGGCTAAGCCTACTAAAAAGCACCTTGAAGCAGTTAAACGGGTCTTTCGGTATCTCCAAGGAACCATCAATATGGGACTATGGTACCCGAAGGACACCGGTATGTCACTAACGGCCTATGCAGATGCTGATCATGCAGGTTGTCAAGATACACGTCGAAGTACGTCAGGAGGTGCTCAGTTTTTGGGTGATAAGCTTGTGAGCTGGTCTTCAAAGAAGCAAATGAGTACTTCTATTTCCTCTACAGAGGCTGAATACATAGCCATGTCATCTTGTTGTGCTCAAATCTTATGGATGAGATCTCAATTATCTGACTATGGCTTTGAATTCAACAAAATCCCTCTGTACTGTGATAATAAAAGTGCTATTGCTCTCTCATGCAACAACGTTCAACACTCAAGAGCAAAGCATATCGACATTCGACATCATTTCATCAGGGAACAAGTGGAAAAAGGTGTGGTGGAACTATATTTTGTGAGGTCTGAATATCAGTTAGCGGACATCTTCACCAAAGCTCTTCCAAGAGAACGTTTTGAGTTTATTCTTCCACGTCTTGGTTTGAAAAGCCTTCAACCAGAAACTCTCAAACGTCTTCAGGAGGAAGACGAGGAGTAAAGGTCTTTCTTCATCTATCTCTTGTATATATCTATTCAAAAAAATCAAATAGAAAAATATAAAACTTTCAAAATCCATAAAAATTTGAAAAATTCGAAAAATCTTCAAAAAATATTGTCATTTTTGTCATGTCTTTCTCGATTCGATTATATCTACGGTCTTTGTGCTGTCATTCAAAGAATGACACGGGACTTTAGATATTGTTCGAATTTTTATATAAAAAAAATAAAAAAAAATAAAAAAATATATATATATTTTTGGGAGAAAGAGAAACAATGGTTTATTGTCATCTTCAGGCAATAACCCGGTTTTAAAGAAAGAACAGAGCCATGTTTTACCATGTTTTCAAATCCTATGCTCTGATTCTATAAACTCCTATCTGCTGAAAACTAAATGCTTTGAAAAATAACTCAATATCTATTTTTGATAATCATCAGGACTTATTTGTCAAAATCTCTATCTCTCAATCAACAACCTACGTCATTGATTGAGGGGGAGAATGATTTCAATTAAATTAAAAAGTTATTTGGCATTAAATTGTTTTCAAAAGATATACATGCATGTTTTATAAATGGAGTTTAAAGTCTTAAAATCCGATCCTTATCAGTTCAAACGCTTTCACAATCATGTCACAATTCTCCTTAAAAGCTTTCAAAATCAATTTAAATCTATACGAGATCACAAATCTCAAATGATTTGATAAGTGTGATCGGGGGAGAATGTGTGATTTAAATTAGATTTAAACTGATAATTAGGTAAATGGTTATAAACGGATGTACATGCTATCCTGCCCACATGTGACAAACGATTTCAAATTTTCATGCACATGTTGAGGGGGAGCATCTATCTTAAACCTTTGATTTGAAACGTGATCATTCATCTCAATGTGCAGGTTCCCTCTAGTATGTGCAAAACTCTTTTCAAACCTCGAGGCACGTATTGAGGGGGAGCAAATTCATGGAAACCTCATCCTTCCCGAAAATGCTATACCCACTTGATCTGTTGAGGGAAGTGATGTTGATATCTTTTAGAAAATGGTAATCAACAGAAGTTAATTCTTTCTCTTGTCTCCGTGTGCAAAAACATTTTCAAATACTTGATGCACATGTTGAGGGGGAGTTCTCGTTCTAAAAATATCAAAAAACAATTCAGGTACAAAATGCTTTGATAATATATCACAAGTATCTGAATTGATTTTCAAATGGTTTTCAATTGAATCCAATGGCAGACGAACAATACCAAACTGACCGACCAACTTTACTTTATGTACGGTGATATAAGGATGATAAGGTTAGGTATTGGTTCCCAAGATCCGCCAGAACCGGAGGGATCTACCCAGGGACAATCCACTAGTTAGTGTAGAAGTCCTTAGGTATGATGATAAAAGGAGAAAAATGAGATATGGGAAGAGTGCGGACTAAGACTGAGCTAGTACTGGAATAAACCCAACAAGGTTCTAGCTATGAAGTCTTGGTAAGCACTGAAGGGGTTGAAGAATTAAAAAGAATTGAATGAGAAAAGGGTGAAAACAAATAGCCCTCCATTTATTCAACCTTAGGGCAGAAACCGGGTTCACTTCATATGCTACTGATGGTAACATCGGTATTGAAGACAAGACGTCATGGACCCAGTGACGCACTGCACTTCAACTTTCCAAACCACTCAAGTTCCTCTTAAAAGGACTTGTTTCATTCTCACAGGGAACCGACATTATCTATCAACTTTCTCTTAGAGATGGTTGATATTGAAGAAGGAGACCCTCTCCCTAGTCTCCGTTATAGGATCCAAATATGCACAAATTGAGTCTAGAGCCACGAGATCATCAATAAATCTCATTAGGACACTTTCAATGAAGACTCTCTGTTTCACACAATGTGGAAAGAGAGATTATATCTTGAGTCCTACGCATTATCCTTGTGGTATTGCCAGAACATCTGAGTGATGTGTTTACATATTCACAATGAAGATTGAAAGCCTTCTGGAGCCAACATCAAACAAGCTCCTGGTAGGTGGCGTGTGAGATCTATTATATAGATCAACCATGTGACAACTGAACAGAAACAATGGGGCGATTCAATCTCTTGAATCAAACCTGGTTCAGGTTATGGATTGACGGATACCTTTGAAAAACCGGTCTTTGTGCTTAAAAACTCTTTTCTTTAGCACATCGACTGTGTACTCATTTTTCAAACCAAAAGGTATTTTTATGATTGATAATTGATTTTCAATAAAACCTTCGTTGTATTGCAAAAACAATTTCTATTGAGCAATACACGATTGTTTTTCAAATCTATTTTCATCAATCAGTGAACTTAAAATTCGCTGGTTCACTCACTCCGTGTTGTCTTCTTTGAGACGTTCCGGTTTGAGAACAGCTAGAACAGCTGCGAAACCCTGTCAAGGAGATTCTTAGGAATCCTACCTGATCACAGGCAGTATTTGTACTGATCAACGGGGAACCGTGGGCCGTGTACCTCAATTCAACGAACGTGATCAAAGACACTTTCGTGCGATTTGTTGCTAACTGTTGTATGCAGGTACGCCCGACGTTTGCAGCTGATCAGAATGAAGCGGTCAATCCATAGCCGCATGCTCACTTAATTCATTCATCTCAAAAGAAATCATGATTAGTGCATCAATGACTCTGATATTTTCACTCCATGCTTCTGCTACGCTGCTGCCAATATCATGAATCAACAAATGCTTCCGCTACTCTGATGTGAAGATTTCATGATCCAGAATGTGAGCATGTCGGTCCCAAAGTCACAACATCACAAAATACCAACACCACAAAGGATGTGTCAGAGATTGTTGATAGCTGATGATCTCCAAAGATGGCTCAAACTTATCATCACGTGGATCAGTAAAAGACCTCCACTTGGAATAACCAAACATGCAATGTGAAGAATCAATGACTACGAGCTTAGGAGCAAAGGACTACATCAAGAATGCAAGATCAATTGTTAATGTATTATCTATTTGTATTCTATGTAATTTTGGTACATGATTGAGGTGACCTCCCTTAGGGGGAGATTGTTAGGAATTAGAAATTCCCGGTATTAAAAAGTCGGTCACCTCAAGTATATGTAATCGTTAGAAAGCTCGTAGTCGTAGTTCTTTTAAGTTAAGTAGTAATTTAGTTTAGTAACACCGTGGAGGACGGACGGGTCTTTACCCACTGTATGCCTGATCCACAGCCCAAAGTGTGGCGAGTTATGTAAGACTATAAATACTCTCTACCTTCCAAGGTAGAGAGTTGGAGCTTATAATAATATCTTTCACTTTCTCTCACTAAGTTCCCTAAACCTCTAACTTTCTCTCTCTAGAATTCCATCTATATGCTACTTTGTGTTATGGTTTGATGTGTATGTGAAAAGTTAATATCTAACAAATACCACTAGGTGGTTACCGGATATCACTTGGAATCGTGTGATCACTTTCCAAAGTAAACTATTCGACCCTAATGCCTGGGTTACACGAATATCTACTTGGGATAAGACCAAATGTAGTTATGGAATTAGGCACAATTCTATAACCCTTGCGCTTATAAGTGTTTATTGTTTTCTGTGTGTCATGCATAATCATAGATCCTATTTATAGGAGTTAACTCTAAGCTAATCAAATGGAATTATGAGTATTAATCGGCCAATTAATAGCCTCATAATTATCCCCATTATAGCCGTTAGTGGTTACATGACCAATTAAACGTGGTCATTTAAGCAGTTGAAACTGCCACTTGAATAGGTCAAAACCGTTACAAGCAGTACTTTCATCAGTACTTTCATAGTGCTATCAGTGGATACACTGCTTCAGTGGAATCCACAAGCTTCAGTGGAATCCACAAGCTTTAGTGGAAACACTGCTTATCAGTGGAAACACTGCCTATCAGTGGAAACCACAAGCAGTACTTTCCACAAGCAGTACTTTCCACAAGCAGTACTTTCTACTAGCACTACCAATACAAACCACTACAAGAGTCAGGGTGTTCATGGACCTTATGGGTGTACACTTCGTACCTCCTAACCCATTACAAGGTATGAACTAATCCCACAAGTGTACTAAATTTTCCAACAATCCTCCCCAAATTTAGTTCACTTCCTTTGCATGAAAATAAACATCAAGCAAAACATGTGCATAAACGAAAATGTCCTGAGGATTGAATTTCCATCTTAGTAAATTACACGTTCAAATATTCGAGAATCAGGGTGTTCTAAGAATTGAACCCTTCAACCCATTTGAATACCTGAAGATAAAATACACACAAGTTTTCAAACACTTAAAAGCTCCTGACACTATACAAGCCATGTGTCCATATCCAAATTCATAAATGTTGCAAAAGCTAAAAGTCCAAAGCTTCCTGAAGCGGCAAAACTTCAACATTTACATAGGTGGTTCCTCTTTATTCATGCTCCTGCCAAGCACTTTTTCAAAGAAAATTAACCATTGAGAAGTAAAGACTTCATCCTCCTTTCAGCAGGTTCTGAGCACAACCTTGGGATGTAAATAAAACATGTTCTCCAGTCCACTGAATGTTCAGCTTTCCACATTGAACTCAGCTCCCAAGTTTCCTTAGGATGGAGTTGGGTGTCCTAGCATTCAGTGACTAAGTTGGACTTAAACCCATCCCTTTAGCAGACTTTATAACCAAGTCTCTAGCCAAACCCTTCGTCAAGTGATCAGCTAAGTTCTGTTGAGATCTCACAAACTCTATAGATACCACCCCATTCATGATAAGATCACGAATCATGCTATGTCTGACACCTAAGTGTCTAGACTTACCATTGTACATCTGGCTATAAGCCTTAGCCAATGTAGCTGCACTATCACACCGGATAGAAATAGGTGCTATAGGTTTAGGCCACAATGGAATCTCAAGAAGCAAGTTTTTCAACCATTCAGCTTCTTTACCAGCAGCTGCTAGAGCCACAAATTCAGATTCCATTGTTGAACTAGTGATGCAAGTTTGCTTCTTGGATGCCCAAGAAATTGCACCTCCACCAAGTAGGAATACCCAGCCACTGGTAGACGAATTGTCTTCAGTGTTACTGATCCAACTTGCATCAGTGTAACCTTCCAACACTGAAGGATAACCAGTATATGAGAGACTATAATCCATAGTTCTCTTCAAATACTTCAGTACCCTGTGAACAGCTTGCCAGTGATGAGCACTAGGATTACTAGTATATCTGCTCAATTTTCCCACTGCAAAACGAATATCAGGTCTTGTACAAGTCATAGCATACATCAAGCAGCCAATTACCCTAGAATACTCAATTTGAGATACAGCTTTGCCATTATTAGGCATCAGTTTCTCACAAGTATCCATAGGTGTACTCACACGAGTACAATCAAAGTAATTGAATTTCCTCAGCACCTTCTCAATATAATGAGACTGAGAGATAGAAATTCTTTTACTTTCATGTTTAATCCTTATACCAAGGATAACATCAGCCTCCCCCATGTCCTTCATGGAGAACCTTGATGACAAAAATTCCTTTGTCAAATCAACCTGATTTTGGTCAGTGCCAAAGATCAACATGTCATCAACATATAGACAAATAATGACTCCTTTACCAGATTCATCAAATTTGCTATATACACATTTGTCAGCTTGGTTAAGAACATAACCACTAGACAAAACCACTTCATCAAATTTTTGATGCCATTGCTTAGGTGCCTGCTTTAGTCCATAAAGAGACTTAATCAGTTTACACACCTTGTTTTCATTGCCAGGCATGATGAAGCCCTGAGGTTGGTTCATATAAACCTCCTCTTCCAATTCACCATTCAAGAAAGCTGTTTTCACATCCATCTGATGAATAACCAGATTGTGAATAGATGCCATAGCAATCAGCAGTGTTATGGTACTAATACGAGCCACAGGGGCATAAGTATCAAAATAGTCTATTCCTGACTTTTGTTTAAAGCCCTGAATGACCAGTCTAGCCTTGAACTTTTCAATAGTTCCATCTACCTTCATTTTCCTTTTGAAAATCCATTTGCAACCTAAAGGTTTGCAACCTGGTGGTAGATCAACCAACACCCAAGTGTTGTTGCCCATGATGGAATCCATCTCATCATTAATTGCTTCTTTCCAGAAAGCAATATCCTGGGACTTCATTGCTTCTTCAAATGTCTTGGGATCATCCTCATCAATGAAGCAATAGGAGTATTGGTCTGAGACCTCATCCCTGGTGCCTTCAACTAAGTATAGTTGAAACTCAGGTCCAAATGACTTTGGAGTCCTGACCCTTTTGCTCTTCCTGAGCACAGGTTCAGGTTGCTGAACCACAACCTCATCAGGGACCACTGATGGTTCATCATCAGGGACCTCTGATACACCAGTGTCATGAGTTCCATTAGGAATCCTCTGACTTGGTCTAGGGACTGATGAGAATCTATTCTCATCAAAATATGCATCCTTTGATTCAATTATTGAGTTAATTGAAACATATTCATTAGATTCAATAACATAGAACCTAAAAGCATTGGAATGCTCAGCATATCCAACAAAGATGCAGTCAATGCCTCTTTCACCCAAAGTCTTTAGCTTTGGATCAGGGAGTCTTACAACAGCCCTACAACCCCAGACCCTGAGATAGTTCAGGTTGGGTTTCCTTTTAGTCCAGAGTTCATAAGGGTTAACCTTGTTCCTTTTGTTGGGAACCCTATTTAATAAATAGCAAGCTGTTAACATAACTTCACCCCAGAAACCTTGACTCAGTCCTGAATAGGACAACATGGAATTTACCATCTCCTTCATCACCCTGTTTTTCCTTTCAGAAATACCATTTTGCTGAGGAGTATAAGGGGCAGTCGTTTCATGGATTATTCCAACAGACTGAAAGTATTGAGTATCCATGTACTCACCTCCCCTATCAGTCCTTAATCTTTTGATCAAAGACCAAAGTTGTAATTCAACTTCAGTTTTAAACACTTTGAATTTATCTAATGCTTCATCCTTGGTATGTAACAGATAGACATAACAAAATCTAGAAGCATCATCAATAAATGTCACAAAGTACTTCTTATTTCCCAAAGAAGGAGTGGCATTCAAATCACACAGGTCACTGTGAATTAGCTCAAGATCTTAGTCTCACGACTAACACCCTGAAAGGGTTACTTGGTTATCTTGGTCAACATGCAAGTTTTACACTTTTCAGTGTCCATGTCAAAAGCAGGGATTAAACCATCCCTAGACATATCTTGCATCCTTTTATAGTGAACATGACCAAGTCTAGCATGCCAAAGGGTAGAATCAGTCTGGTCATAAGTGGTCACAAAAGCTGAAATAACACTATCAGTGGTAACGTTAAGTCTGAACATTTGATTACATAAATAACCAAAACCAATAAAAACACCATGCTTAGAAAGCACAAATTTATCAGATTCAATAACTTGTTTATATCCATGATTATTCAAAACACTACTTGAAACCAAGTTCTTCCTTATATCAGGAACATGAATAACATTAAACAAAGTTACAATCTTTCCAGAACTAAACTTAAGATCTACACAACCACGACCATGCACCAAGGTTGTTGACTCATTTCCCATGTGAAGAATAGAATCATCATTCAGTGACTCATAAGTCTTGAACCAGCTTCTATCTTTACACACATGAACTGTTGCACCAGAGTCAACCCACCACACAACATCATCATCCTGCACATAAAAAGATTCAGATACATATGTAACATAATAAATCTGAAAAGACTTATTAAACATATTCTGACCTTTCAGTGAGTTGGCTGAACCACCACTCCCTGAACCATTAGTGCCTGATCCATTGGCTTTACCACCAAATTTAACACCCTTACATTCCCTTTTAATGTGACCAGTCTTGCCACATTTCCAACAAGTAGGTGTTTCCTTCTTGTTAGGATTTGCCCTTGTGTTGTCATGATACTTGCGTTTGCCTTTGTTGTCATTGTACCTGGTGGAGTTGTTATGCTCCACCATATTGACAACAGATGGTCCAGCAGCATTGCCACTCTTTGGCTTGTCATTATCCTGCACCTTGAGAGATTCCTCAATGTGCAGATGACTGCCCAACTCAACAAGAGTCAACTCCTCCTTCATATGTTTCAAGGTATGCTTGAAATCTTTCCATGAAGGAGGAAGTTTGTCAATGACACAAGAGACTTTGATAGCCTCATCCATGTTCATATGGTGTTGTGTAAACCTTCCAAGTATTCCAAGAAGTTCATTGTATTGTTCCATGACTGGTCTTGAATCAATCATTTTGTAATTTGTGAAATTACTTACAAGAAACTTCTTACTTGATGCATCCTCAGCCATATATTTGGCATCCAAGGAATCCCATAGTTCTTTGGAAGATTCAAAGTTCTGATAAATATCAAACAGAGAATCAGACATACCATTCAGAATAAGACCTCTGCATATGTAGTCATCATTCTCCCATTTGCTCCTCCTCCTGATCTGCTCCACAGTAGCATAATCCCCATCATCAGGAATAGGTGTAGTTAGCACATACACCACACTTATGCTTGACAGCAAGAAGTGCATCTTCTTCTGCCACCTCCTAAAGTCCACCCCTTCAAACTTGTCCAGCTTAGCAAAGTTTGAAGCCATGTGTTTCATTGCAGCAGTTGCCATTGATTATCACAAAATAGTTTAATTTGATTGTTGGCGATTTGAGCCCAGTAGCAGGGTTAGATAATCAACTTCAGAAGAAACAAATAGCAATTCAGTAGTAACAAATACCACTAGGTGGTTACCGGATATCACTTGGAGTCGTGTGATCACTTTCCAAAGTAAACTATTCGACCCTAATGCCTGGGTTACACGAATATCTACTTGGGATAAGACCAAATGTAGTTATGGAATTAGGCACAATTCTATAACCCTTGCGCTTATAAGTGTTTATTGTTTTCTGTGTGTCATGCATAATCAGAGATCCTATTTATAGGAGTTAACTCTAAGCTAATCAAATGGAATTATGAGTATTAATCGGCCCATTAATAGCCTCATAATTATCCCCATTATAGCCGTTAGTGGTTACATGACCAATTAAACGTGGTCATTTAAGCAGTTGAAACTGCCACTTGAATAGGTCAAAACCGTTACAAGCAGTACTTTCATCAGTACTTTCATAGTGCTATCAGTGGATACACTGCTTCAGTGGAATCCACAAGCTTTAGTGGAAACATAAGCTTCAGTGGAAACACTGCTTATCAGTGGAAACACTGCCTATCAGTGGAAACCACAAGCAGTACTTTCCACAAGCAGTACTTTCCACAACCAGTACTTTCTACTAGCACTACCAATACAAACCACTACAAGAGTCAGGGTGTTCATGGACCTTATGGGTGTACACTCCGTACCTCCTAACCCATTACAAGGTATGAACTAATCCCACAAGTGTACTAAATTTTCCAACAATTATGACGTTTGATTGTTTGACATAACTTGTAGTTAACATTTTATCATTTTCTTGTAATTTATAGGAGAGTGTTTAGAAAAGTTGATGAAAAGCACGCCGACCTTATGCGCAAGGTAGCTGATCTTTTTCACGAGGGAACACTTATTAATTAAAACAACTGTCATTTTCACAATATATATATATATATAGACACACACACACACACACACATATATCTATAACATATATATAACAGGATGCACATGATGTCATTAAATACTCGAAATGCCACGTAATGCCACGTTGGCATGTGTTAATCTGTTATGCATGTTAGATTTTAATAAAAAAAATGTACACTGGTGAGGTTCGAACCTGCATTTGTTTGATAACGTTTAAACGCCTCAAGTAACCAAACCAATTAGGCTAATGAATCTTTTGGTTACATACTCCAAATCAAAATCTATATACACGACTGTTTTTGTAGGGGTATAAAGGTTTCTTACTTTTTTTGATCATATTTATCTCCTTAATTAAATGTGGATATATTAGGAAAATATATATTGCGATATATTATAGGCTTATATTTAGGGCGTGTTACCAATTTGATTCTATGTATGATTCTATAAAATTTTATCCTAATCTTTAAGCTATATATGCATCCACAAAGACGTTTAGGAGTTTTAGAAGTTATATTTTTGATTATTATATACCTATGATTCATATTGTTTATATTGTTTGAATTGTTTTTGTATTATTGTGATGTTTTGTAGGTTCGCATGATATTCATAATGTATGTTGCAGCCACAAAAACGTTTAGGATATTTAAAAGGTGTGTTTCTGATCATTGTATATATATATGATCCATATTGTTTATTTATTAATTTATATATTCAGAAGGTATGTTGCAGTCACAAAGACGTTTAGGATATTTATAAGGTATGTTTTCGATTATTATATATATATGATTCATATTATTTATTGATTAATTTATATATGATTGTTTTTGTAAGTTATTGTATAATGTTTATTTGTATTGATTCTATTCCATTAGTAAATAATAATGTTAAAAGTTTAGGAGAATCAGAAGTTATGTTTTTTTATTATTATATATGTATGATCCATATTGTTTATATTGTTATGCAGCCACAAAGACGTTTAAGAGATTCGGAGTTTATGATATTCAGAAGGTATGTTTTTGATTATATGATCTATACTGTGTTTATAAGTCATTGATTATTTTTTCCCATATTGTTATTGATTAATTTATATATTCAAAAGGTATGTTGCAGCCACAAATACGTTTGTATGTTTCTGATTATTATATATATATGATCCATATTGTTTATTGATTAATTTATATATGATTGTTTTTGTAAGTTATTGTATAAATGTTTTTGATTATTATATATATATGATCCATATTGTTTATATTGTTTGTATTGTTATGCAGCCACAAAGACGTTTAGGAGATTCAGAGTTTATGATATTCAGAAGGTATGATTTAGATTATATTATCTATATTGTGTTTATAAGTCATTGATTATTTTTTCCCATATTGTTTATTGATTAACGTATATATTCATAATGTATGTTGTAGCCACAAAGACGTTTAGGAGATTTAGAAGGTATTTTTCTGATTATTATATATATATGATTCATATTGTTAATTGATTAATTTATATATTATTGTTTTTTTAAGTTATTGTATAATGTTTATTTGTATTGATTCTATTCCATTAGTAAATAATCATGGTAAAAGTTTAGGAGGTTCAGAAGTTATGCTTTTTATTATTATATATATGATCCATATTGTTTATATTGTTTGTATTGTTATGCAGCCACAAAGATGTTTAGGAGATGCAAAAGTTATTTTTTTGATTAATATATATATATGATCCATATTTTTTATTTTGTATACGATATCCATAAGGTATGTTGTTGATGATTAATTTATATATGATTGTTTTTATACGTTATTGTATATTGTTTAAATGTATTCGTTTTATTTCATTAATAAACAATAATTGTAAAAGTTTATGATATTCGGAAGATATGTTTTTGATTATACGATATATACTTTGTTTATAAGTCATTGATTATTTTTTCTTTCAACAAGTGATAATCAATCAAGAAGTGTTAAAAAATAGCACGTGATGCGGATGAATAATTAAAAACTGGAATTCAATTTTTGGATGGTCAAAACAACTCACAACAAAAATTATACGAAACACTTTAGTAGATAGTTTTTAGTTGGAATGTAAATATAGTGTTTTGTATATTTTTAAAATTGTTTTTTTTTTGGATTATTTATTTATGCTGAATATTGTGTTTTAGTTTAAAAGTTTTGTTGGCAAGTCATTTTGGAACCATTGTTCTAGGCAACATTGGAGAGAGATATATTGTCATTTTAATTGTGTTTGTTTGAAAGTTCTGTTTGCAAGTCATTTTGTAACCATTGTTCTAGGCAACATTGGAGAGATAGATATTGTCATTTTAATTGTGTTTGTTGAGAGACTACATGAGTCTCAACAAAGTGAATAAAATCTATACTGGAACAACTAATTTCGTGGCTTCTAAATTAATGATTTAAGAAGTTACAAATCACAACGACACAAAATATATAAATAACATATCTACACATAAAACATAATAACATTTCACATACCATGAAACCTAATACATAACCATATCTACACATCCACAAAACAAGCCGGTATAGTCTGCAATAATGAGCAACATGTTTTTTTTTTAAATATACAAAGAAGATATCTTCAAACTTATAGAGTAATAAATATATGTCAAACATACAAGATTTTGAATTTCAATAAAGAAAATATCCTTACCAATCTACCATAATCAAGCACAAACGGATAAAGTCGTTGGTAAAATGTAGATTCTTCAGTTAAATGTCCAGCATGGTCTATCCAATTACAACCATGAAGCAACCTCTCATCTTAAAAACAAGAAATACAAGTCAAATAAAGAATAACACTGATAACATCAAATAGTCCTGAATATTAAGTGTCAATTTCCCCCGATAATGCTTGTAATTTATATCATTTATATGGACTTACGCTTGTTTTCCATTGTTTTCCACTTTTAGGTAAATTACGAGCATTGGAGCTAAAGAGACGCGGAACTGGAGAATTATCTATAGATTTATCACAGTATGCTATTTTGAAGAAGTTACGGCGTAACTCGTCTCTCACATTACGCCGTAACTATTGCGTGACTCAGAAAACCAACTTATCATTAGGTTACGGCGTAAGTCTTCCCAAAGGTTACGACGTAACTACATTAGGTCAAATGAGGTTCCACGCTTCTGATACTTACGCCGTAACTACTACATCAACTATGATGTAACCGAGCTTATTGAAGACTACAGCGTAACCACTCATTAGGTTACGCCGTAACCAGCAGATCTAGTGTATTATTCGAAGAAATAGAATGTTATGGCGTAATGCCTATATTGGTTACGCTGTAACCCAGATCTGGCCTATAAATACCCCACGAATTCCAGCATTTCTATTCATTCCATTCCACATACAATACTCTGAGAACGTGGGAAAAAGCTCAAGGCAGGTCTAGAGGAGCATACGGAGCTGTCTCCAAGGGAGAAATTACTCCACTACGATTAGCATTAGCGTTTTATATTTTTTTTACTTTCAATTCATGTATTTCGTACCTTTGAATATTGAATTGGTTTGCATGATTAATATGAGCGGCTAAGCACCTTTTGGTGCGAGCCTAGTTATGATTCATTAATTGTTTTGTTTGCGTTTACTTTACTTCCGTACAATTATTTCTAAGTGTATGCATGCATAGTTTATTGGTAGCCACCCTTGGTTCGGTAGTTTTGAATGGCGATAGAGGCCAATTGCCTAGGAGATATGACCAACTGACCCTAGGTGAGCAGACTGAGACGGGAAGGGTAAGATATGACCAACTGACGACCCTTTCTACTTGTGCGATTTGACCAACTGATCACCTATCGTTTGGATGAACTTAAGAATTAGGGGGTGAGTGTCTAAGTTCCTAACGGTCGGGTACTCACTATTATAAATCTAGCATGTAGCGGTACTTAATGACTCGGCTTAGGGGACCAAGAACAACAGAACTTATGACGGTGCGCTTGACTTCTCCTGTGGTGGCATCTTTGCTGATAGGTTAGGGCGAATTGACCAAATGCTATCCTCTCGACTTTGACTCCACCAGAAGTAATTGGAAGTAAGTAGACGTAGACATAAATAGCTAGGAGGATTAATTAGGTTAGCACCACTCTCCTCTATTGATTTCCCTTTATCCTTTATTTGCTTTTATTTGTTTTTATTCTGCATTAGTAGTTTTATTAATTAAATCCCTATCGAAACCTTTATTAATTTGTGACACTAGACTTACTAATAATCCATCACACATAGCTCTTGGGACGACCTCGGCTTTACCGATTACTACACTACACACGACCGGGTACACTGCCCGTTAGTGCACTAGGTAGACCATAGGTATAACGAGACACTATAAATTTAAGACCTGGTCAGTAAAACTTGCATCAACTTTTTGGCTCCGCTGCCGGGGAGTTATATTAGGATTGATATTAAGTCTTTCATTTCGTTTTAAAACCTTTCTCACAATCATATTTCAAGTTTTTAGATACCATGGAAGTTGTTAACATTGATGACCTCACTCTTGAAGAATATTTGGCATTAATAAGAGAAGAACAAGGACCAGGGATTGTTAGGCCAGCTATAGCAGAAGATGCTCAATTCGAAATCAAACCTCAATTCATGAGGGAATTACGTGCAAACCCCTTCTCTGGAAGCATCACTGATGATGCCCATGAACATGTAGACAATCTCGAGTACATTGTCAGCCTATTCAAGATTCTCTGAGTCTCATACGATGCTATAATGTTACGAGTGTTCCCTATTTCTCTTACGGGAGCTGCAAAGAGATGGGTTGATCGATTACCTGCTGGGACTGTCAACACTTGGCCTATCTTAAAAAAGTGTTTCATTCAGAGATACTGCCCTCCATCAAAGACGGCTAAGCAATTGAAAGAAATCCATAACTTCAAGCAAGAGGGTGATGAAACGTTATACCAAGCATGGGAAAGATATAACGAACTGTTATACAAATGCACTACTCATGATCTCAACAGCCAAGAAAAGGTGAACGTCTTCTACAAGGGTCTGAACATCTCCTCAAGACAAATGATTGATTCTCAAGGGCCGATTCCTAGTATGACACCCACTCTGGCTATAGAAACTATTCAAAAAATGGCAGACCACTCTCACAAATGGCACAATGGAGGGAGCAACCGAAGTAAGAATGGAGATGTGGAAGGCCTTGCAGCAATAAACAACAAATTAGAAAGCCTTGGAAGAGAAATGAAGAAGCTCAAGGAAAATGTGCATTCCATTCAAGTAGAGCGAAACGGGACTCCACCTTCTAAAGAATGTTCCTCCAACGAAGAAGTTAAAAGGATCGGAGAAGTTAAGTATGGAAGAGAATTCCGTTTCAACAACTACAATAATAACGGGCCCAGATATCGATAAAAATCCCCTTGGTTCTACACAAGAATCAACAACAATCCTCCTAAATTTAGCCTTGAAGAAATAATGCACAGGCACATCGAAGAATCTACGAGAAACGGAGATAAACTCAAGGAATGGATGGTCAAGGTGAAGGAGGACACCAATATGAACCTACGTAACCAAGATGCTGCGATTAAAAACCTCGAAACACAAATTGGGCAATTGGCTAAAAACCTTGAAACAAGTAATGCTAAAGCCATTGCCTGCAAGGCCATATTCGCACAAGATAAAGCAAAGAAAGAGCAGTGCACATCCTCTATCACTAATTATCTTTCTGGGATTAAATACCTAAGAGAGGACGATAAAGCAAAAGACGACGAGATCCTGCCAAGCCAACTTCCTGAAAAACAGCAATACCAGGAAAGTTTTCTTCTCCCATCCACTATTGGTAACGTTAAGATTCCCGCATTAGCTGATTTAGGGGTCGGGGTAAACCTTATCTCTACCACTTTATTTGAAAAATTCAAACTTACCAATTTAAAAGAAACTTCTATTATGATAGAAATGGCTGATTCCTCTAAAGCTGTACCAAGGGGAATTATGAATAATGTTCTTTTAAAAATTGGAAAATTTTTCTTCCCAACCGATTTTGTGGTTACTGATATGGGGAAGCGGGAGGCTTACAACTTAATTGTTGGAAGACCTTTTCTGGCCACTTGTAGGGCCCAGATTAAAGTTTTTGAAAAACAAATTTCTTTGGGAACTGAAAATGATCGAATAACTTTTAGTATGAAAGAACATTTAAAATCAAAATTTGAAAGTTCAAATAATGTTGATGTTGTTAATGTTCAATCGCTTGATCCCACTCTACACTCTGATCCTAGTTCTGATGATAGTAGAGAGAATATTGATAACTGTAAGCAGAAACAAGAAGAAATTGTCCAAATTATTGAGGAAACTTCGGTTCCAAACAAACATTTTTGCAACTCGATGTCAACCAAGGATAGTGAATGAGTGACAACATGGCCACCGTTTACTCGTCCTCAAAAATGTGAAAGAAAGGCGAATGAATGGATATACCCTCATAAGAGAGAGAAACATGATGTTGAGTTAGCATTGGAAGATTGGTACAAAATAAGATTTGGCAACTCAAAAATCCATAAGGGGCTGGTTAAGCAGTATAAGTTTGATCATCTCACTGACACAATGAACGATGCAAGATCCAGCATCAGTATTACTAGTAGTCTTATTACTGAAGATGATGACCGGGGAAAATCACATGATAAATGGCTTTCACATAAGTTTGGAACATATGGCATCAGTAATTCTACAAGGAAAATGAGGTTCGACAAACGGATGAATGAGTGCCAACAGGTGGTGGAAGTGGGCCAGATCCAAAGGCCCCCATAGAGCCCCGCAGCTCTGAGTCTAACTTAAAGACTCATGAATAAAGAAAAGTGCTCTTTCGGGATACAACCCGAATTATCCCTTTCTTTTATTTTGTTTCCATTTCTGTTGGGTTTTGTGTTTTCTAACTATTTTTGTAGGAAACGAGGAACTAATTGTTGCTGCAGTTGCTGATCTGAACAGAGTTACGATGTAACTCATCTTGGTAATTACGCCGTAACCAACCTTTTAGCAGCAGAATTCTTGACGCATTACCAATTACGGCGTAATACCATCTCAGTGGTTACGCCGTAACTAATCGCTTTGCAACTTATACCAGGTTTTGCCAGTTACCGCGTAACTCCATAAAAAGAGTTATGACGTAACCCTCCTCTGCTTTAATTATTTCATTTTAAAACACAATAACCTTGTATTAGTATTTTAAACAAACTTTGTGGGTGTGTTCCCTGTAAATCCTCACGAGACTTCACTCTTCCACTTGGGATACCAAGTGGTTTAAAAGGCTTGTTGCATTCGCTAAATGCAACCGTGATTCCTACGAAAGTGAGTTAGGTTTGTTTTTCATTTTTTATTTTTCATTTTTGTCTTTTTAGAATTATGCTTGTCGGTAGTGTGATTTCAGGGATTGAAGTTTGTTCATGATGCTTATTCGAAGGCACGTCTCTTTTTCGTGGGCCTTCCTTCTTTATGGAGCAAATTTCAGGGAAGTTCTCGCTCTAATTCTACCTTTCTCTTCACCTTTATTTAATGCCTAGTACAATAGGGACTTTGTACAAATCAAGTGGGGGGACGGGAGTAGAATTATCTCTTGAACTTTATTTCGCCCTCATTTTTCTAGTTTATTTTGAAAAATTATGCCATTTTTAAAATTTTGACATGTTTCTCTTAACCTAACTAGATTAAACCTTAGCCGAGCACATACAACCCTTGATATTATATGGTGAGATTAGCCTTATCCGTTTCCAATATTTTACCCCAAATCCACCAAATTATGAGTGTGTCGGTAGCTTGTAAACTTTAGAACTTGGCCTTTGCATCATTTCAAGGCCATAGACGAGGTATGTTGAGTTAGCTCGATGTATTTGGACTTTTCAGTTTTAGAAGGCAATATTATAGGGTTATCACCCAAACAACCAACTTTTGTGAGTCTATCGATTAGTCACCTCGACTTTTCGACCCCCATGTGAAACCCTTTTGTTGCACTCATCTTGTTAGCCTTGATAATAATTAATAGAAGTGATGGTCATTCACGTGTAGGAACTTTGTAACGTATGTTAGATATCATGATAGAATAGTCAACGGGCTCGTGGATTGGGCTAAGCTAAATGGCTATTATTTAACTTAAGCTAGCCTTTTACCATTTGTAATCTAATCCAAGTCCAACCCATATCCACGAAGCCCATGGCCAAGCCCATTAGGGTGTTTTGTCTTGTAGTATAAATACCCCTCAAATGGTCATTTGAGGGGTGTACTTGAGTGTGTGTGTGTGTGTTTTCTCTTTGATATAATAAGTTTCCTTTCATATTATTTCTCTCTATTTTCATACGCATAACATATGTTCATCAAGTCACCATCTTTCTCTTAATCTTTCTTCTTCTTATTTACGCATAAAGCTTTGTGTTTGTTTCGTGGTATACTCGTGTATGGTAAGCTTGTTTGTTCGTGATAAGGTTGAGATATTTAAGGTCCTACAATTGGTATCAATCGCCTAACAATGGTTTAGGAGTGTTTGTGTTACGTTTTTGTTAAAGCTTTACACATAAAGTTGCGTTTTTTACTATAAACGTGGGCTTTTTTGCATAAAGTTTTGATTTTTACTTGGTTTTAAGCTTAAAGTTGTAGACTTTATTGATATTTAAGTGTTTTGGAAGAAGTTTGTGCAAAAGAAATCATTTGGAAATGTGTTTTCGGGTGAAAAGTAGTGTTTTTTTGCAAAATCTGGGCATTTTTACGCGTAAGGATTGCAAGTACAGAAAGTCAAAACCCTAGTTTTACGCCTAAGGAAAATTCAAAACCCTAGTTTTACGCCTAAGGAAAATTCAAAACCCTAGTTCTACGCGTAAGGGTCTACGCGTAAGAAAGTGTAATCCTACGCATAAGCTTTTGGTGAAGAATCTTCGTGCTACAACGGTTACTCAGTGCTTCCCTCACTTGGATAAGTTTGTGGAACACTTCGACTTTGGATATCTTTTACACTGGTATAAGTGTAAAGGATTTTTGGTTTTAAACCTAAGTTTACGCATAAGCATAAAAGCTTACGAGTAACACTCTACGCATAAGCTACCACTTACGCGTAAGGTTTCTTACTGATAAGCATTTAAGTTTAAGCTTACGCTTAAGCCTAAAGGTTACGCGTAAGATATAGTTTAAACATAAGGAATTCTACGCATAATCAGTCTACGCATAAGCATCCTACGCCTAAGCAAATCCTACGCCTAAGACCTATTCCTACGCCTAAGAACAAGGTTTACGAGTAAGATTTTGAGCAAAACTTCAAACGGCCATAACTTTTGAATCGTAACTCCATTTTCAGCGTTCTACCCATCAAAACGACCGTGAGAACAAGGAGAATGACACGTCGAACACACTAAACTTGATTCAGGTCAACCTTCGAGTCCTAAAAACGCTCCGAACAGAAGTTATTGAGGTTTTTAAGTTTTAGACCCAATTTTCACTACAACAACCGAGCTTAATCTTCATCAAACACAACTCCTTTATCGTTGAATCGATCCTACATCAACTTTATCATCAAATACCTTCATCAATGGCTACTCAACAAGACATTCATGTAGCCGGTGCCGAAAACCGTCCTCCTATGCTCGAAAAAGGTGGATATCTTCAATGGACAAGTCGTATGCTTCGCTACATCAAGACCAAACCTAATGGAAAACTCATGATTCAATTCATTACGAATGGACCCTTCAAGCCACGACCAGTCCAAGACCCTGGAAATCCTAATGCAACACCTCCTGTCTTACCATCGTTTCGTGTTCAAAATGAATCTGAATACACTGAAGAGGATAACAAACAGGTTGAAGCAGATGACATGGCAATACACATTGTCCAACTGGGTTTACCAAGAGACATCTTTGCTGCTGTAGACAGCTGTGAAACTGCTTACGATATGTAGGAACGTGTTAGACGGCTATGTTATTGAACAAAAATTGGTCAACAAGACACGGAGAAGAAGCGGCTAACTGAATGGGAGAAGTTTACATCTACTCCAGGAGAATGCATTGAATCCTACTATGGAAGGTTTTGCACTTTAATGAATGAGCTTATCAGAAAAAAGTTGGCACCCAGAACTATCATGAGTAACATCAAATTCCTAAACAATCTTCTAGAAGAATGGGGACGATATGTCACTATTTTCAACCAAACAAAAGACTTACATCAGGTGAACTTTGATCAACTCAACGATTTTCTGAAACAAAACCAAACAGAAGTGAATGAAGTCAGGAAAGAAAGATTGGCAAAGAATTGATCCATTGGCACTAATTGCAAAGACTCAAACTCCAGTGAATACACAACAACAAGCTTCATCATCTTCCACTAACAACAACTTGCAGCAATACACTCCACAACCATAAGCTGTTATCCCTCAACAACAATTCTACCCATAAGAACAACAAGTCAGTCAACAACAACAATATCCACAATACCAGGAACAAGGAATCACTGATCTTGAAACTGAACAAGAACAAGCTTTGTCAACTGCATTTGGCAAATTGCACAGCCGAAGGATTTCATCAAGTACTCGCAACAGGCAAATTGCACAGCCGGGTGTAAATGTGGGTCATCAAGGACAAATGGTTGGAGTTATTGGGAATCAACAAGGATATGCTACTGGATTTCACATAGGTAATCAGGCGGTTCCATATCAGGGTAATCAGTTGGGTCAGAATGTTGGACATCAGATGGGGCAGAATGTTGGGAATAGAGCAATGGGTAATCAGAATGGGAATGATGTAGCTCTAGTCGTTGGGAATTATGGAAATGTGAATTAGGGTAATCAGGTTACGTGTTACAACTGTCAAGGAGTGGGTCACATGGCAAGGAATTGTCCTACTAAGCCGAAAAAGAAAAATGCTGCGTATCTTCAAAAAGCTATGCTGTTAGCACATAAGTCAGAAGCAGGGATGCAGTTGAGTGCTGAGGAAAATGATTTTTTTGCTATTATGGATGATTTGGAAGACCTAGAGGACATCAATGCAAACTGCATCTTCATGGCAAATCTTCAGGAAGCTAAGTATGACACTGAGTCTGACGCACCTCCTGTCTATGACGCCAATGCAGTATCTGAGGTACCAATCATTGATCCATGCTATAACAATGTCATATTTGATGTGTTTACTCATGACGAACAACATTCTGTGACATCAGCACCTACTTATGATACATACTTGGACAATCCGAGTTGTAGCAATACTAACTCTGAAACTCTAGATGTGGATCCTAGTGGAGGTTGTGTGACATAAAATACTGAGACTGATGAGGAAACACGTGCCTTATTTGAAACATTAATCAATAACTGTGGCATTGAAATTGAGAAAGTTAAAAAGGTCAATCGCGATGTTAAGGCCGCGAATGAGAAATTGACTGTTGAGCTTGAGAGGTACAAGGAGAATGCAAAAGCCTTTGAATTTCACAAAAACAAAGAGTCAGAATTAGAAATTGGTTATCGAGATTCCGTTTTAAGAGAAACACAATTGCAAATCAAGTGTAACACGCTTGATGTTAATTTGAATTTGAAAATAAAATTTTTAAACAAGGAAATTTTTGATCTTAAAAACCAACTTTTAAACAACAAACAACTTATTCTGATCTTGAAAAAGAGAAGAAACAGTTGATTGCTGATTTTTCAAAACGTGAAGATTCTCTTCTTGATGAAATTCTTGATAAAAATAAAAAAAATAAAAAATTAGAAAACTTGCTTGTTACAATGGGTCATTCAGCCAAATCAACCAATATACTAATTAATCAAACTGTAGATACAAAAGTTGGACGTTCCTTGTTTGGGCTCCGGCTCTCGTACCAATTAATGATTGTTGCTTGAGACCTGCACACTGAGAGACAGAAAACATCGTTAGGCTTACCGTGGGATTGTCTTCCACGATTATCCTCCGGCGTGAGAGTAAGTAATCGATTTAGGGTTAAAGGAGAGTTAGGGTTTGTAGATCGTACCTTTAACAAGGGATGTGATTCCCTTTATATACACATGGAATCCTTGTTGGTTCCGTGTTCCTCAACCTTCGGCGTATCCCGCCTAAGTCGGTTGGGGAATGATTATCTCCATAATTAGAAGATATCGGATATCATGTTCCGTAAATAGCTTTGGGTTTGGGCCTTCGTGAGCCCAAACATCTATCGGCTTAGCCCAGTTCGTACTGGGCTAAGTTAGTATTGGACTTAATTCGGGTTCGTGACCCGAATATAGACTATACGTCATCATGTCCTCCCAGTCTAGTATGCGCAGTGACTTACTACGGATGCTAGACTAATAACTGCAGCCCATGAAAAACTGCGAAGCGTAGCAAAGAAGTCAAAAAATATACCCATTGGTACATTGTATCTAGACTAAATATTAAAAAATGGGCGTCTCGTAAGTTGGGGGAAAGTAACCGCAGCAGCGTCCCATCAAGTAATCTTAGCCACACATTGTAATGATAGTGGGGTCCACGTGTCACTCATCGTGTGGATGAGAACAATTATATAAACCGTCGCTTCATTTCTACTGTGTTTCTCACAGTGAAAAAAGAAAACGCAATCCACCTTTTTCAAGAATCCTTGCATTTGCAATCCAGAAAACCGCCTATTGCAGAGGTAGTCGCGCGTGCGCGTTAAGAAAAACAACATAATGGTTAAACAGTTATCTGACTTCACCTCCGATATCACCGAGAGTGAATTGTTAGAGTTCACCTCGGATTACTTTATACCACTTGACGTGCATCCGGTGGTTCCGGGTGCGCGGGCATCTATTGCGGATTTCCCTAAAGGGAAAATAGGGGTATACACACGTTTTTTCAAATTCGCGAATCAACGTGTGCCCATATCTCGATTTCTGTGTGACGTTTTAAATTATTACGAGCTGCACCTATCCTAGCTGCACTGCATCGGTGCTGCTAAAATTACCAATTTTGAGGTGAACTGCCATTTACTGGCGGTAAACCCAACCATCCACCTATTCCGCGTATTTTATCACACGACATGGTCACATGGGTGGGTGTCATTTGCTAAGCACGCTGGTAGACTTCAGTGTTATACGGAGAAATTAGACGCGCTTAGAAATTGGAGGGAGTCATTTTTCTGGGTAGATGACACATGCTTTCCGTGGCAGTATAATTTTTATACCCGGGGTACGTTGCCTAGGGATGAGTTCCCCTTGCCCGGATCATATGTCACTAAGGATGCGGAACTGATAAACACTAACCGCATCCCCATTAATTCCTATCGTGAGGAATTTTTGGTGCATATGGGCATCAGCCGTAATTATTTTGGTATGCCGGATGAGATGCCAATCTTCTTAGGCACCAATGGCCAGGGTGGGTACTCATTCTTCCGCACTCCCTTTTGTAATTAATGTAAGAGCTTTCTGTCCTTTTCCACGCACTATATAACCTGTGTTATTTGTTGTCTTCTGTTACGCAGAGATGGATCTTTTCACCGTTGTGCACCTTGCGAAGCCTGTTGAGGTGAATGTAGGTACGTGGCCACTGAAAGAAGGGGAAGAGCCCATACTGGATTCCACCGCGGGGCATACCCTGGAGATGAATCTAGGAGAAGCAGGGACTAGCTCTTCGGTTGCAGTGGAAGAGACGCCGCTCCAAAGCGTGCCATCTCCCGTAGTGCAGCCACCACCTGTAGCAGTGGCGCTGCCTATGGAAGAAGAAGAAGAAGAGCAAGAATCTGGGCTAAAACGCAAGAGGTCGCTCGGAGATAATGGCGCGAGCTCATCCAGGAAAAAACGTCTGGTGATCCTTACTCTGGAATCATCCGCCAGTGACGTTGCGTCATCTCACCCATCTGCTGATATCCCTGGTCCACAGTAAGTAATGTCATCAATATATATATATATATATATATATATATATATATATATATATATATCTATATTATATATAACAGGAGGCATTTGGCATTAATGCCACCTCAATGCCACCTCAATGACACCTCAATGCCACTTCAATGCCACCTCAATGCCACTTAATCATTTTCATGCCACCTAGGCATTATATGTCCACATAAGCAAGTTTTTTGTCCACCTAAGCACTAATTTTTTAATTTAATTAGACTTTATTTAAATTTCGAATTTTAATAATTATTTTTGTAAATTTCGGTTTTTTAGTAATTATTTTTGAAAATTATTTATAAAAAAGGACCCATGCAAGGATTGAACCTTAGTCATTTGGATAAATAACTTGTGTGTTTACCACTTAGGCAACAAGTTATTTTGATAATTATGTTGCATATTATAATCTATAAATACATATAATTATATTGGAATCCTATACTAAATACAATTTATCTACAAAAATTATATTAAGTAATTATCTTTTTAAAAACTTATTATACATATTGTTTCCTTAAATATATATTTTTTCTTAATTCATTCATTATATATTTTTTTTACACAACCCTAATATCATTAAGAACCAACTGTTACTCTCAAACTGTTACTCTCAAACCGTGAAAGTATGGTTACCTTTTGCCTATTCAAGTTGAATAATTGGTAAGGTTTTTATTTAATACAATGTTTTGGGAGATGAAAATTATGAACAGGTTGGTAATAAGCATGCAACTCCTTTAATTTTCTTAAGTTTTTATTTTATGATTGCTTCTTCCCAATAACGTATTTGTACATGCATATTGTTAAATGTTTTGTAACTGCAGGTTTTAGAAAGAGTTGATTCATTAAGGAAGAACGTGTGGTATCAGTTGGAAAAGAACTTGCATCACTCTGTGGTCAGGTCAGAACCGCTTCCAAATTTTGCTTTAGCAAATAGCATAGTTATTTTATCAAACTCAAAGTGACAACAATTATTATCGCTATATCTGACATATAATCAGTATAACTAATGTTAAACAAATTTCAATAGTCAACAACGAAGCGCGAGGCAGAGGAACGGTTAAGCAATTTGGGGTGAAAAAACTTGTTATCACTAATACCCCGGGTATGAACTTCAAAGTTTTACCATTTTCTTACTGCTCCAATGCATCTCTCGATATTGTTTTTTTTAAGAATACCAAAAAGACACACGAGTCTCGCATACAATTGGGCAAAAACCATGTTTTAAAAATAGAAGAACATGTCAGGTATGCACTTTTCTAAAAATTTTAAAATATTGAAAAAGATAAAAATAAGCAATCCAACTTTTTGAGTTACTGTGCAGTGAAATTAATTGTAGATGTTTTTATATTATTTGAATTATGCGGAGGTGCTTCTGAGAGCAATGAACATCATGCTGCTGAAATTGGTTCTGCAAGGGAAACTGCTAAAGAGGACGTTTCAAAGAATAGCAAAGACATGATTAAGCACATGGAGGGTAAGCTTTTAGAATTATATATATAATTTTCAGAGATAATAATATGGCTTAACAAATATTTTAAACCTTTTTTACAATCAGTTCTTGATGTGTCATAATCAGACATAACAATGTTTAGATATGAATTTATAATGATTTGTTTTTTGTGCAGGATTATGAACCATCAGGAAATACTCCTGTAAGATGTGACACTGATGTTCCAAGTAAGGTGGCTATAGAGTCGCTTCGTGCAATGCCAATGGAGACATTATTGGAAGAATTTAGGGAAAACCATTCATTTGAATTATCTGAAGTAAAGGAAGTCGAGCCTTTTAATGGAAGCTTTCCTGCCCTTTTAAAGGAAGCTTTCCTGTCCTCGGATCTCCAACTGCCATTTCAGATAAAGTTCATCAGAAGTGTGCGCTGTTTATGCCGACACACCTTATGCAACCTAATGAAATAATTCGTTAACCAATGGATTGACTTTTCAAATCGGTTAATTGAGGTCATGGAAGATAAATTATTGATAAGTAGCATGTGGGGTTTAAAATTAAAGGTTATAGAACTAACAGGAAAGGTATTAGATGCGGTTGGAATATTACAATGGAGATGCCGCTCAAGGTGAACGCCCAAGGAGGGTGTTTGAGCACCACAGTGGAACTTGCCATGGGTTAGTACTTCTGTATCTCATTAAATTAGCTTTTTGACAGCACAATGAATAAAGTTTTTCTCTGAAAAATGTTTATGTAAATTCTCAATCTAAACCAAGTTTTGTAGTTTCAATTTATTCTGTGGCTTAAATACTGCAAAGGTGTTGGCTTCGAGTATCACACATGTTCTAATTCTTTGTATTTAGCAAGAATTTTGCTTTTTTTAAAAATACTGAAAAACATCATATTTCACTACAGTGAACACGTTTATCCATGTCTTCTGACCAAAACCATAAGAAAATAATTTGTGCTCACTTCTAAAGTTCTAATAGATCATACCTTGAACGCTTATATCCAAAACGCCTCTGAAAAACTTTGAGCACTTTTTACTAATTGCTTACACTTTCCCATAAATTTGTTTCTGCAAGTCATTGAGATCCTGACATATAACTTGGATAAACTCTTACTTTGTAGGTCCCTATGGGCGTGGAGGTTAGTTTTGATCTTTTGGGAGTTGTTTACCATCAGGTAAGGCAAAAAATCGTTTTGTAGTACTGAATTCTATCAACGGTTTATATGTCACCTTTTGTTTTGGTAATATTCAGCTGCAGTCATTCAAAGCTGAGGATATAAAGCAGGATTATGATACTGGAAAAGATGGCATAACAATGGTCACCTTCAAAATTAGTTGTGACCAAGCTGAAGCATTGGAAGAAGCTTTGAAAACTAATTGCAGTAGAAATCTTGTGTTTTACAAGCATTGATGGACTGATAAGGTGAATCAGTGTCTTTACCAGAGGGAGGCATTATTTGCAGACTTGACCAATCCGCAAGAAGCCGATGATGACTGAATACTGCCATGCATTATGTCAGCGTCCATATGTCTTGAACATGGATGATCGATCTCAGCTTGTCACTATCCTCCTCTATCACATGATATCCAGCCAACGTGGTTATGTAGTCGTATAGAAGCAGATGACAATTTTACGCTGTGGTAATTATGTATATACATTTCATATTGCATCAGGCCTTCTGAGTGCACCAGGTCTGTGCATCTGTTTTCGTGGCAGCTGAACATGAAAAATTGCACCATATACTAACGAGATACAACTTGAATTAGGTCATATAGTTTATATATATGAGCATATGACTACTTGCTACTAATGTGGTGTAACCCTGCGAAAAGGTGTGTTTGTTGCAGGGGCTGCCTTGACGTTTCTCTCAATAATTGCATCAATTGTTTATTATTTGGTCCATTTTTATTTATTCTTATAATTATTCTAAAACCTCTTTTATTGTTGTGCTACTTTTACAGAATATTTTTGATACAGGTGAAGGTACAATATATTGTCACATTGAAAGAAAACGGACAAGTCATTGATTCAAATGGGAAATCTCCCTATAAGTTTCGGCTTGGTATTCTCAACATTTTATATGATGATGTTTTAGTATATTGTTATTTTGCACTTACATATATGATTAGTTAATTATGCAGGTGACAAAGAAGTTATAGAGGGGTTGAATGTTGGTCTAGATGGTAAATAGCCAACACTTATTTGAGTTTATGCTTTATGCTCTATGCTTCCTTGGTCTTGTGCAAATTACATTGTTTGGTTCGACGATAACTTGCTGACACAAATGTTCTGTTTTTCAAAAGGGAAGGTACAATATGTTGAAACAAAGAACCTTGCTGACACAAACAAAGAAAAATTTGTAGTATTTGTTACATAATTCAGTATTTGTTCGAAAGGGAAGATATCATTTTGCATATTATCTGATATATGCACAAATTTCAGGTATGCGAGTTGGTGACAGAAGAAAGCTTACCATTCCACCATCAATGAGGTATGTTAGTGACTGCATTTTCGTTTTCTCTATGTCAAATTCTATTTCATAATATAGGATGTGGCAATATAGGCTATGTATGGGTAAATGGGTCATACTGGGTATACTTTGCCAACAGGTCAGATGGTGTAGCTTATTTTTTTTTTAGCTAAATGATAATGGTAAGAAGTCAGCCAAAGTGTATTCGCAAATCACAATGCGTAAAACCTCTTCATATATCATTTCCAATATCAGATAATCATTGAAAAATTTAAAATTAAGAGAAGGAAAGGTCTTACCTTTTAATCATCTCTAAAAGAGATTATTGCTTTCACCTGCTATGTTGGACATTTAAACCACCTCTAAATGACTAACCATACGTACTTTGTTGGTTGATGGTGCAGGGTGGGGTTTAAAGGAACTGCTGAGAACGTGCCTCCAAATTCATGGCTGGTATATGATGTAGAAATGACTAGATCACGTAAGTGCTGGCCAGTTCGAAAATCTTTCAACAAGTATCAATGGGTATAATTTCATTAATATGATGATATAAGTATATTGTAGAAAAACAAAATCATGAGACTAAGATATGTTTAAGCTTTTAATATTTTGACAATCAAAACATATTTGTGCTAAACTATAAGTGACACATAACTATAAGTGACACATAACATCTTGCATGGGGCTACATAGAGCCGAGTTCGGTCACTTTCTGTAGTATCAAATATTATAGAGATTATTGTGGCATCAAGAATTCAAATGAAATAATTAGCTAAACAATTAACTTGATGCTTAAACACAGGGATAATTAGCGTCAAGCTCTGCTTCAGGACACCCACTACGGTATCTTCATTGCCATTCAAAGACATGATTGGCATTGCTAAGGTTGGAAGAGCAGATTCTATTGGACGACTATCAAGAATGGACATGAGCACCACATTGTCCCTCACTGAACGTTCTATTTTACCATTATTATCTGCTACTTGCTTCAAATTTGCTGCAAACTTATTCAATCGATCCTGTAAGATCTTTGTCAGAGTACTAAACCGAGGTCGGGTCCATAGTGTCGCGAATTGGTTTCTAAACTGTGCATCTTCAGCTACTTCTTTCTGTAAGAGCTCCTGAGTCTGGACCACCAGGTTTAACCACCCTTTGGTTTCTGGTGTTACAAGGCCTGAAAATTAAGAATATATTGCCTTCATGACAGTAGGTTAACCGTCACTAATGTGAATATGTATTTGTATTATATCAGTATGTCTTGAATACAAATAATACATTACCTTGTGATCTAAATTTACTGCATTTTTTTCAGGAGAAATTGGGTTGTCTGTATCATGCTAACATTTGTTTTACCCACTTTAGCTATTTTGCTTCCATTATAGAGTGAATTTAATTATAAAGTGAGAAATCGTTTCGAATCATATATTTAGTCATTAACTGGTAGCCATAGATTTGCACAATGGGAGGGAGAAACATGAAAATACCATATAGGGAATTCTCCCAAGGACTCCATTTTCTAATCTATAATATCATCATTATCTACCATGAACATATTTCATATTTTAGATAATCTTAACGCATATGAAGTGAAAAGTATGATGCTTGATTGGCCTCGTCACTTCCACATTATCCATGGAATTGCTCGAGGGCTTCTTTATCTGCATCAAGATTCCCGCCTTCGTATTATTCATAGAGATCTAAAAGCTGGAAACATTTTGCTTGATCTTGACATGAATCCCAAAATATCCGACTTTGGTTTGGCTAGAAGGTTTCGAGGACATGAGAGTGAAGCAAATACAAACAAGGTTGTTGGAACTTTGTAAGCATCCATAAGACTATAAACTTTATATTTAGTCTGTTGATTCGTGTTACGTTTCTTTTAAATCAACTTATATGGGCAATAATATCAACTCAGGGGCTACATATCTCCAGAGTATGCATCAAATGGGCTCTTCTCAGTTAAATCCGATGTATTCAGCTTTGGAGTTTTGTTGCTAGAGATAGTGAGTGGGCAGAAAAACCGTGAATTTTCTCATGTGGAGCATAATGATAACCTTCTTGGACATGTAAGTTCGAGCAATCCAATTTTCCTTTTTACTAACAGTATGATGAACTACAAACAGCACCAAGAAAAGTTAGCAAAGATGAACTACAAAATGTAGTAGGAATAGCAGCAACTTCAACTGCCAGTAGTCGGAAATTCGATAAAACATTGGCTTGTGAAAATCCCCCAAAACATGATAAGAAATAGAGGAAGGTGTGTAAATCAAACCTGTAACTTTTAGTTTATATCAATTGTTCATTCAGGTTTCTATTTCTATGTTTTATCTTCATCGTCAACTTTTTATTTTTCCAGTTTCTACCTGCTGTTGAAGGATCAGGAATGGGTTCACTAGAGAAACAACAAACTGACAAGATTCTTAACAAGCTAATGGCTAAGAACTCTCATGAGATTTTCAATGTTGGCAAGGTAAAATATAATGATAACAGATTCTGAACTCTTCAACCGGTGTCAATCATCAACTACTATGTAGAGCCAATGAATTTTTTTCAGGAATGCTTTATCTCTTATTATAAGATCGTAGTGGGTGATCAACACACTAAATTTCCGTTCTAATAACTCTTTTTGCATTGGTCTTATCTCCTCACGACGGTCCATAATATAGATAAGGTGGAAAAACAAAATCATTATGAAGTTACATGACAAAAGCCATATATATCAGGTTGCAATGTATGTGCCTAAAAAGAGTAAAAAATAAATATTATGAGTGTTTACCAAAGCCGTATAGCCATTAATGAAGTGATACATGGTTTGAGCAAGGTTTAGCTTGCTGCTTTCTGTCACACCATGATTGAGCTTCACGACAAGTACCCTGCATATGTAAATGAATCTTTCATGAACCATACCATCTTCCCTAAGGTTTGTATAGTAGCTTCACTGATAAAATTCAATTTGTTGACATTGGAGTCTTCCTATTTTTTTAATTTTTTTAGGCACTTAAAGAAGCTTTTGAAATATTCTCCAATAAGGCTAATGCTGGAAGTTCAAGTGCAAAGTTACTTACCACATTTGGTGATAATATTCTTAAGAAGGGTGGATGTGAGAAACTGAATGATGAGGCCATTGAGGACACACTTAAGAAGGTATGTTTGTTGTTGTTGATGTCAATATGTCTTCTTCTCTATGTACCAGTAAGTTAGGCAATGAGATTTGTATTAATTAATTTGTAGGTTGTAAAGCTGCTTGCTTACATAAGTGATAAAGATATGTTTGCTAGGTAAAGTTTTTTGTTAGACACATTCGACCCAATTTTCCACAGTAAAGCCTAATTAAGCATGGCTTATATAAGTGATAAAGATATGTTTGCTGAGTGCCTTAAGGATGGCTTGGATATAACTCGCGACCCGATTCTACTTGTGCATGATGCTCATTACGTGCGTGGAGAGGTTCGAGCTGGTCTTCAAGAGGAAACCAATGTTCATGAACTGTACGTTGCATGTGAGATTTAATTTCTATTGTCTTGACTTTTGTTTTCAAATGGACTAATCTGTTACACTAATGCGCCGAAATCATCTCTGATTTCACTTTTCGACATAAAAAAGGTAGGCTTTTTACGGTTTTTTCTTGATTTTGTTTGAGTTTTGTCTGTTATGTGTTTAAAGATACAAAAATTTCTTTATAAGATTTTACAAGTGGGTTTTTAAATTTTACTAAGAAATTGTATGATCTTGATTTTGTTCGAATTTTGCTCGATTTATTCTAAAGATCGAAGATTTTGCTCTTTTTTTGGTTTTTTTCATGTGGGTTTCAAGATTTATCAAGAAAATTAATGTTCTTGATTATTATTATTATTATTATTATTATTATTATTTGTTGGATTTTGTGGTTAAAGATTTAAGTTTTATTCGTTTTTAAGATTTTGCAGGTGGTTTTATCGAGATTTCATCAAGAAAATAAATGATCTAATGACGAATTCTTTTCTAATTTATGTGGAATTGAAGAAACAAGCCAAGATTGACGAACAATTAAAAGAAATCGATCTTGAAAAAGGTGTTAGTGAAGAACCGAAAATAACTCCGTCTGATGAAGTTTATCTTGCTAAATTTTTTCAAGAAGTTGAAGCAATCAAATCCAATATGGAAGAGATCACTAATCTCCTTTTGGACCTACAAACGCTAAACGAAGAGACTAAATCTGCTCACAGTGCTAATGTCCTTCGTGGGTTTACGTGACAGAATGGAGTCTGATATGGACGTTGCAGTCCTTAGAAAAGCGAATGTGGTTCGTGTGCGTCTGGAATGTTTGGATAAGAATGTCTGGATAAGAATTCGGGTGGAGGGTCTTTGTTTTCATGTGCTGTGGAGAGAACTAGGGCTTCTGTCACAAATGGGCTTAGAATCAAACTGAAAGAAATGATGAATAATTTTCAAGAATTGAGAGATAAGATTGTTTTGGATCATAAGGAGTATTTGAAAAGAAGGTATTATAATGAGACGGGTGAGTACCCGAGTGAGGCAATGGTTGAAACTATGGTTTCGGGAAGTGGGAGAGTGTTTGAAGTGCTTGATGGGAAAAGGGATTTGGTTCTTGAGACTAAAGAAAGGCACGAGGCTGTGAATGATATAAAAAGGAGTTTGAATAAGCTTCATCAAGTGTTTCTTGATATGGCGGTTTTAGTTGAGACGCAAGGTCAAGGTTTGGATGATATTGAGGAGAATGTGGCGAAAGCTGGAAGCTTTGTGAGTGGCGGAACAGAAAGTTTGTTTTATGCTAAGCAGATGGAGGATAAACATAGCAGGCATTGGGTGTGTTTGATTTAGGCGTTGGTGATAATATTATTCATGATCTTCATTGCTGTGTTGTCTCATCTCTGACTTCAAGTTTTATGTTTCATAATACAACGTTAGGGTATGATTTGTTGTTTAGAATGTTTCATTATTTTTTTTGTTCTGGATCAAGTTTTGTTAGGGTACAAATCTTTGTAATGATGGAAAATTTGATGTTAATGGAAGCTCTTGAATGAATAAATTTTGGTACTTGATTCTTTTTGTTTCTGAGGTATTACTCATGGTTTCATGTTTTAAGTTTCAGTTTGCTTATGTGTTTCGATTGAGTACAAGTATAACTTCATGATGTACATATGTAATATGCATAGTTTCAACACATATAAGGTAACAATAGTTCATGATTCAATAGAAAAAGGCAATGGAAATTGCACATTTGCTAACTCTTTTGATGACATGAAATTTTGTTTCGAAAATAAATACAAAAGATTGACAAATGACGCATTATCTTCTCATGCTATTATTCTGATTACAGTGTATTTTCAAGTTACAAGAGTCACGTCATGAGTCTCCCTTTGTCAGCAGAGCCGCTTGACCTGCTACAGGTACCCTTTGGATTTCGTATGGCTATAACTCCTTTTCAGCCAACGCTCAGTTGTTGAGTAGCCACCCATGATTTCTCAGGCTCTAGATCAACATTTCCAATCTAAAAATTTTGCAAAAGATAAGCTTATATTTGTTGTATAAATATCAAAAAATTTCCAAACATGAGCCATATTATTCTATTTTCTAGCATCAATTGAGCAAGAAGAACATGTACACCCAATTACTTATAATTGGGTCGATTTGGATCGTCTCATAAAAGGTGCCCAAAGTATACAATGAATTTTATCAGCTACATCAAACTACCAACTCTCTATTTTCACTCATATGAAACTCGTGTTGTAACACATCCAAATCTTTTCTTTCTTCTTGCTTTTTGAAGTTTTACAATGAATTCACTTTTTTGCTAGATTTTCAATACAACCTACAGTTAGTGCTTTCTCCGCCTCACCCTCTCGCACATATATTGCAGGTGAGATTAAAACGGTTGAGTGCTTGGAGCTGAAAAGGAGCTTGGTGCTGGTATGAGTAATGTTAACGACGGGTCATGAAGCAATGCAAAGAAGAAACTGGTGCACATGATTTCGTAGACAAAAGATATTTATAATTAAATATCTTACATGTTTAGTTTATAATGAAATATTAGTATATATGATAATGGAAGCTATTGTATGTATTTTTTTACTAGATTGATATAGTAACTCATGTCGCTAGAAAATATCAAAATAGTATAATAAACATCAAGAATCTGTATTTGACTTCTAAAGCTAGAAAGTGCTTCTTTTTATTTTTTTCCCCTCAAAGATTGAAAAAAATTGAACAAGTCTTTTCAACTATCAAATAAACACAAGTACTATTTTGAAACTTATAAGCTAGAAACATCAATTTCAACTTTTAGTAATTCAATTTTACTGTTTTACAGAGCCATGAGTGGATCCTTTTGCCAAGAGACGGTCAGAGAAAAAGCAACGAGTTGAAAAACAAGAAAAGAACCGTTTGCATAATTTGAAAGAGGTTGCAAAAGTTGATTAACCTTCAATCAAATATATTGCAAGAAAGACCCCGTTGCATCATAATTTTAACCATGTTATAAACTTAAAATGCTAAAAACTCTCTTCCGTGTGGGTACATAAAGTAAAATTGGTAATGTGTAAACTACAGTTCAACGTTTTATGTTATTTTAATGGTTTGAGATAATTTATGTTATTTTCTTACTTCTGAGCACTTACCTTGAAATAATTTATCGTATCATAACATCGGAATTTCTGTTTGCCGTTAACTGTAAAGTTCATTTTTAGGATAAGTTAATGCCATGTTAAGAGAAACTGTTCATAGGTAGGGACTTGTCATCATTTTTTTTATGAATTTTAAATGTAATGTTTGTGTTTGTGGTATTTTTTTTCCCCGTTACAAATGAATATGGACATTTCTTTTCTTGATTTTCACATGACAAGAACTAACACAAAATAATATATTCATTACCCAACAGTTTTCATACGCCGCGCTTACCGGCCCGCTAAGAAAAATTCATGGGTCGGCAGCCGAGCGAGGCAGATTTATATCTTATTTTAATTCAAGTCAAACTGATGAATCAAAGTAGAGTATTAAGAAACTAACACAATACGAAAAGGATGAGGGAGTGATAATTGCAACCACAAAACAATCATAACACACAATCGATATTGATAGATAAATTAACATAAACAAAAACATAATTATAACAAAAATTAAAAACCATAACTAATTAATAACATATTTGTTTTTTAATACATTTTCATTAACTACAACTTTACACACATACATAAAATTCATAATGTTGTAAATATTATATATGTTGTGTTATTAACCATCCACGCAAATCATACAATTATTTATAATTCGTAACCAAAAAAAAATAAACCAACAACTAAAAACAAGAAAACAATTGTTTTATAATATTGTTTGACAATTCTAAAAAATGTATTTTAGTTAATAAAAAACAACAAAAAAATAATTATAATTCGTAAGAAAGGTGTATAAGAAGTTAATTTGTATGTGCAGAGAACAAATGTAAGTTGTTCCTAAATTAGAGAACAAGTTATTACTTCTCACTTGGAGAATAGAGAAACGAAAAAAGTAAGCATGTTTGATAAGGTAATACTTTGTAATGACGAATAATTTATTAAGTTTTATTTCCTCTTATCGGATTACCATTAATTTCTTTTTGTTCTTTATTCAATGTATAAATATTTTAGCGATGTTCGTTTAACCGTTACTTAACTTATTCCTTAGACACTTTTTCAGCCATTTTTTACCCTCCTTCTTTCGCTATTATAAATATGTCAACAATAATTATAAGTCATGCCCGCCCATTGGGCGGGCTTCGAAAACTGGTATATATATATATATATATATATATATATATATATATATATATATATATATATATATATATATATATATATATATATATATATATATATATATATATATATATATATATATATATATATATATATATATATATATGATCTGTGCTAAACCGTCAAGTCTAACAGACTTAAAACAGCTTAAGCACAAATGCAATGAAGATCAGAGAATATAGTGAATTCCCGGGTCGTTATGTCCCACGGAGACTCAATGGTGTGTAAACACTGATTCAGACGATAGAATGATCACTAATGATAGTGATCAGAAAGGATTTGGATAGGATAATTACACTACTGAAAAAGTTAATAAATAACAGCGACTTAAATACAAATTAAGAAAATTAAAAAGATAAAATCTATTAAATAAACGCTATCACTATATTTAAAGTGATGAACGTTTAAAACCTAAAACTTACGTTTAAATTAAAAACTACGTAAACGTACGGAATAAAACGTGAAAATAAAGAAGGAAAATACCTATGAATATAGAAAATACATTTTTACAATCCTAATTATGTAAGAAAATTATTAGAAAATGAAAATTATTTTTATAACTATTTAATTAATTATTATTAATTAAAAACTAATTTAAACTATTTAATAATACTCTAAAATAAAAGAAAATATGAAATACGACTAGAAAAATAAATTTAAGATTTAGAAAAATCTAAAATATGATAAAACTAATTTTAAAACTGAAAATATATTTTTTTTTACTTTTTATATATTTATTACTAATTTAAACTATTTAAAACTAATTAAAATGCTAGAAAATACTTTTTAAGCTAAGAAAATTATAGAAAAATACTTTTTAAGCTTTTTACATTTATCTAAACTTAAGAAAAATGAAAAATTATTTTTTTGAAGCTTTTCTTAATTTTTTGTATTTAAAGCTAATTAAAAATGCTTAAAAACTGAATAAAATACAGAAAAATAGCAAATCAACTTGGAAAAATCTGAAAATTTCAAGAAAAGCTTAAAATAAAGTGAGGAATCTAGGAAAAATAGAAAAACAAGGGCTTGTGTGGAGGAATTTGAAACTGAAGTGGAAAGTGCTTAAAAATAAGCACTTTGATAAGCTAAATCCACACCAAAAGGTACCAAACTGAAACAGAAGCTACTATAAGCTAAAATAACCTAAATGCAACAGATATCAACAAGCTATAACCTCTGGAATAGCAAATTGAACAGATTTGATATATGAGCTCATAAGCTAAAACAGTAACTGAGGGGGGCACTTTGAGCTTAAGCATAAGCTACATATTAAGCTAAAAAGGAAAAGCAGAAGAAGGGACATGAAGGAGACCTGGTCAAGACCATGCAAACCAAAAATCAGACCATAAGAAGCTCTTATGAGCCCTATGCATGAGCTGCAATAACTGAGAAAATCTCAGTATCAACTGAGTTTGGAGCAGGGCAGTTTTGGCTTAAAAGAGGAGCTTATTTGGAGCTTATACAAAAATTGTAAAATTCTGATAAATTGATAACAAGAAATGACACCAGCTGAACTTTTTGAAATGCCAATTCTCACTGAGATTGGCTCAAAATTAAACTCATGAAAATTCCTCCAATGTGAGTCCAAAACAGATTTTTCACATTATTTGACTTTTGAAAGCAATTGAGCACTTTGACTAAAATGAACTTTAGATCCAATTTTAAGACTTATGTTGATGTAATAAGGTGTAACAAGTGTAATGCAAGCAAGCTTAATGAATTCTAAACACAAAATAATGATCTGCTAAGCCAAAATCTCAACAGTGAGCAGTGGAGATGGATTAAGGTGAAATGTTGACTTTGGGGGTATGCAGACCCAAGTTATTGACAGGTTTTGGCTTAAATAAGCTTAATAGATATGAACTATCAGAAATCAACCACTGCATAACCTCCTAAGACAGAAAGTACAGTAATTCCAAACACCCTTTTTAAAACTGAAATGAACTTAAAACTGATATTGATACTTAACTAACCACTATCACTGATCAAGATAAGTTTAAATCACCTAATTATAGCTAATTAAACACATAAAAATCACTTGTAACCACAGACACACTTACAATCATAAACTGCAATATTGAAGAGAAAATAGAAATGAGAATAAAACTCACAATTGTCCAGCTGGTGCCACAGGCTAAACCCAAACCAGATTCTGATCTAACCTAACTAAATCTAACACCAAAGCATCCTCTGCATCACCCACAACCTGTCCAAACTGCTATTAAGCTCAGTTTTGACTTTTGTTGACCATGCTACAAAACTACTTAAAAATGATTCCAAAGCTTGTGAAAAGCTTTAAATAGCTTAAATAACTTATTGTAACTCAAAAACAAACTGTTAAAGGCTTGGAAATAAGCTTTTGAAACTGAACTTCTCAACAGTGGATTATCAAAACATGAAATATAACCAAACTTTGATATTGATTCTTAAAAGTACAATGCAATGCTATTTTAACTTAAAAGAGATACAATTAAACTGAAATTACAACACTTTGCATTAAACTAAGACATTTATAAAAAATTCGACATTAAGAAAAATTAAAAAGCTAACTACTACTTGTTTCCTCTTTCTTCTTCTTTCTTTTATACCCAAAAGCTTTCCACGTGTCCTTTAGAGTGATTCCCACTTGATTCCCGTGCCTCTGGATAACTTTTGTGGGATTTGACCACTTTGTCAATTTTGGCGGGAATAAGGGATTTGAGCAGTTGAGGTTGAGTGGAAGGTTAAAGATTGCATTAAATGTAGTTTGGAGTTGTGTGGAGGTGGGGGGACAATGAGGAGATAAGGTGATGGAGGGGGGATGGCAAGGAGATGTGTTGCAGAGATCAAGTGGGGAGGGGGATGAGTTGGCGCCAAAGGGGTGTTAGTCAAACCATGTTTGACCGGTTATTAATAAAGGTGAAGGTCCAAAATGCTAAATGACAGGGGGTCCAAAGTTAGGCAGGGGGTCCAAAATTAGGTTTAAGGTTTTAATAATTAGAGGGACCAATTGTGTAAATCTGAAAATTGCAAGGACCATTACTGCCAATTCATCAAAGATGTTCCAAAGGACTAATACTGACAAGCTTCAAAAGTACAGGGACCAAATCTGTCATTTTCCAATTTTCCAGGGACTAATTCTGCCAATTTTGAAACTTGGAGGACCATTCTTGTAATTTTCTCAAACTTTTGATATTTTTCACCAAAGGACTAAATTTGACAAGTTATGATTTTAAAAGGACCTTTGGTGACTTTACTTTTGAAATTATGTGCTCAGGGACTGTTTTTGACAACTTTTGAAACTTGGGGGACTAAAACTGCAATTTTTGCAAATTTGATATGTTTTTCATCTGATTTTGATATTTTTGCATTTAAAACACATAAAACACTGATTTGTGATATTTTGATCATTTTGATGTGTTTCTGAGTGTTTTCAGATGATTTTGCAGTTTATTTTGTACAAAAATGATGAGTATTTAGACACTCATCAATCCCCCACACTGAGATATTGCTAGTCCCTAGCAATGATTTGAGAAAACATAATGGATTTTAAACTCTTTACCAAAAGCCATTACTTCTGGAGTAGCCAAATGTTTCAGTTCAAGTAAGAACCATGGTACACCGATAACCATGTGATTTTGAGCAAATCACCAGCTTCAACGGATTTGATGTGTCTTTACCAGAAGCCGTACCCTTATGGACTAGCCAACTCTTAGATAAATTATCAGAATTATCTTTGGTGAGCTGATTACCAATTATGGATTTTCCACTGCCTTTACCACAAGCCATAATCTTGCGGGCTAGCCAACTCTTCACTTTTTAGGATATGGTGAGTTGAGAACCATACAATTTTGGGCAAATTGCAAGCCAGTAAACGGATTTGAGAATATCTTTACCAAGAGCCGTTTGCTCCTGGATTAGCCAATCCTTTTGTCTCACAGACATGGCGGACTGATAACCAAGATGAGTAAGTGTAAGAACACTTACTCCAAAAAAAATTTTTTGGCCAAAAACGGGGGAATTGAGGTAGATAATATATGACAAATTCGCTGAGAATTCCCCCCCACACTTAGAAATGAATATTGCCCTCAATATTCAAAGTACCGGCGGTTATGCCGAAACAAAGAACGTAAAAGGGAAATATTACGACCATTATTTTAAAGATTTTTTTTTTTTTTTTTTTTTTTGAAACATGATATATATATATACAACAGCGTGGGGAAACTCCCCCACACTAGGGTGGTAGAAAGGGGGTAAGAAGACAGAAATATGGGTGAAAACCCATATAATGTGTGCTACTGTTTTTGATTTCCGAGTCGCTAGCTTGACTCGACCCCGCATTAATTGGTTCATGGGGAAGCAAAGTGGAAGATACAATCTCCATCGGACTTTCATTCAAGATGTTTGGATAAACATTGAAGCACGCAAAAGTTCCACACCGATGAGATATAGAGAGACAGACCCGGCTCACAGATGATAAATGAAAATGCCGGGGTCAAAGATAGTGTCCTCATTCCCGAAGGAGTGAAGAAGAGAGGAAGTCACCGAGTAGGTGAAGAAAAGAAGGAAAATCATGATAACAATCATGACTAGATCTTCTTCCTCGGGATTAAGTGCAGTTGCACTTATTTGGATTTTATTGGTTGAGCTCTTAGGGTTGGAAGGCATCTCGGGAGGGAAGGTGGGAAGATTTGTCATAACTATGCAAATTGAGATTCTCTCCCCCCGATCATGATTTTTGCCATCCACGCAATCATACTCCAGCGGAGATATAATATGAGTGAGTTCACCGGCGAACTCCTCATGAAGAATATACGGAGGTGGGACATGTGCGGTACTTCGTGGGCTATAAATATGCACCTCGTCCATTATAGTCTCCGTGTCAGACTCATCACTATCAAAGATTGGATTAACTGAATTCAGAGTAAATTCAGAATCGAATTCGAATACGGGATTAGTGATAGTCGTATTAACTGTTGTGGAAACAACATGGTCAACATCCTCTTCTAAGTTGACGATCTCGGAATGTGGAAGTGATGCATCAATAAATTCTATGTCTTTAGAATATAAAGAATCGGCATCACTATAATCACTGTCAAAATCTGAGAAAGTCTCAACAAGATCATTTGTAAGAGGAGAAGACACATCACACTCATGGTCAAGAATTCCCTCAGACTCACTTGGGATCGGGATAAGGTTTTCAACATTAGACGATTCCGTTTCCGGAATAGTGCTGAGATGCTTATCCCCCATGGTGAGAGAGTCTTTGGGATAAAACAATTTCAAAGAAATAGGATCATCGACCTCTTCCAAAAGGAATTCACTTCTCTCAACCGGCGTGAGTGAAGGGGAAGAGTCGGAAATAAAAGGCTCTGAAACGGGAGTGGGATTGCCACTCGGAGCATCGACTTTATCGAAAACATATATAGCTCCTATGCTCTTCATATTCTCCTCTGCCAACAATTCTCCCATACTCTTTCCTTCTTCAACGGGAGTGGGATTGCCACTCGGAGTCGTAGATTCCTCATCAAAATCATCATCGTCGTCGTCATCATAATCGTACACGAGAGGTTTCCAATATTGGGAACTTACTCTAGCTGCTTGTTCTTCAGCATACGTTTTCTGACGAGACTCTTCTTTAACCAATTCTTTCAAATCTTTGAGTATATCTAGAAAATTTTCGAGAAGTTCTTGAGGAATTTGCAGAGGCTGTGTTTGAATCGTTTGGTACTGTGGAGGTTGGTCATGATAAGAGTAGTCATAATTGTTACAAGGATTATGCTCATAGACAAGCGTGTTCCCTGTTTGACACTCAAAACTCGGGTGAGGACCTCCACAGTACTCACAAGAATATGTCTCCATCTCATAGTGCGGGGGTTGGTTGAGGAAATTAGTTGTTTCATTGTAGGGATTTTGGTCATAGACAAACCCGTTTCCCGGATTCACAATGCCACAACCGGGGCAATTTCCACCATTTTGAGGTCCCCCACACCATTCACAACCAAATTGGTGAGGATGAGACATAGAAAGAATCAAATGGATAGAGGGTAAAAGAAATGTAGAATCAAAAGATGTGAGAGGGTAAAGATGGATATTTTTGGATTTTTGAAAAACATATTGCAAAAACAAAGAATGAAAATATTTTTGGGGTTTTTAACACTTTAGGAAAAGTGTTAATGAACTTTTTGGATTTTTGAAAACTTTAAAAAAATTTTACAAAAGATGGGGTATGTGCAAGAATGGATCTGAAAAAGGCTAAACACACGCTAAAGCCTCCCCGGCAGCGGCGCCAAAATTTGATCTGTGCTAAACCGTCAAGTCTAACAGACTTAAAACAGCTTAAGCACAAATGCAATGAAGATCAGAGAATATAGTCAATTCCCGGGTCGTTATGTCCCACGGAGACTCAATGGTGTGTAAACACTGATTCAGACGATAGAATGATCACTAATGATAGTGATCAGAAAGGATTTGGATAGGATAATTACACTACTGAAAAAGTTAATAAATAACAGCGACTTAAATACAAATTAAGAAAATTAAAAAGATAAAATCTATTAAATAAACGCTATCACTATATTTAAAGTGATGAACGTTTAAAACCTAAAACTTACGTTTAAATTAAAAACTACGTAAACGTACGGAATAAAACGTGAAAATAAAGAAGGAAAATACCTATGAATATAGAAAATACATTTTTACAATCCTAATTATGTAAGAAAATTATTAGAAAAGGAAAATTATTTTTATAACTATTTAATTAATTATTATTAATTAAAAACTAATTTAAACTATTTAATAATACTCTAAAATAAAAGAAAATATGAAATACGACTAGAAAAATAAATTTAAGATTTAGAAAAATCTAAAATATGATAAAACTAATTTTAAAACTGAAAATATATTTTTTTTTTACTTTTTATATATTTATTACTAATTTAAAACTATTTAAAACTAATTAAAATGCTAGAAAATACTTTTTAAGCTAAGAAAATTATAGAAAAATACTTTTTAAGCTTTTTACATTTATCTAAACTTAAGAAAAATGAAAAATTATTTTTTTGAAGCTTTTCTTAATTTTTTGTATTTAAAGCTAATTAAAAATGCTTAAAAACTAATTTAAATTAAGAAAAATAGCAAATCAACTTAGAAAAATCTGAAAAATTCAAGATAAACTTAAAATAATATTTAGAATCTAAGAAAAATATAAAAAAAACAGGGGTTGTGTGGAGGAAAATGAAACTGAAGTGTCAAATGCTTAAGAATAAGCACTTTAAATAAGCAAATGGAATCCAAAAGCCACCAACCCAAAACAGAAGCTTAAATATACTAAAACAACTCTAAAGCAACTAAAAACAACAACCCATAACCTCTGATAAGCTGATTACACAGATTTGATATTATGAGATAATAAGCTTAAAACAGTTTCATGGTACCTACTTAAGCCCAAGAATAAGCAATCAAATAAGCTAGCAACTAAAAACCAAAACTTAGAACTTACACTAGACCTAGGTGAGACCTTATAAACCAAATTACAGACCTAGATAAGCTCTGATGAGCTTAATACAAGCTCTGCAAAACCTGCAAAAGCCCTGTGCAGACTTAATGCCCTGCACAGGGGATTCAAGCCCATTTTGACAAGCTAGTTTGAAGCATATAGAAAATTCACAAAATTATGCAAAAATGACAACAAGAAACTAGAGCAGTGGAAGTTTTTAAAGCAACAAGTTTCTCTTGATTTGGCTCAGAAATGAGTAAATGAAAAATCCTCCTAGGTTGGCCAAAACTAACTTTTATGCAATTTGACTTTTTGAGCAATTATGAAAAGTTGACTTAAATGAAATTTGATCTAGATTTAAGGACTGATGATGATATATTATGATGAAATAAGACTAGAACAAGCTATCCTAATGGTATCTAAACATAAAACAAGAGTTTGATCTTACAAAACTCCAACAGTAAGCAAATGGGACAGATTCCAAAGAGATTTTGACTTATGAGCCAATGCAGGCACAAGATGAGACTGAGATAAGTTCAATAGAGCAAAACAAAACTAAACCAACAGGAATCTACCACTGCACAAACCTCTAGCACAGTTTAAGGACCAAATCCAAACACCACTTTAATAATCTGATATGCAAATAAACTGACCTAACTACTGTTCCAGCTTGTACCAATGATTAAACTGAGTTTACTAGACCATAATACAACTATATAAACATATTACAACTACAAATACAAGCACACTCAAAAAATTGCAAACTGATATTGAAATGAAAGTGAGATTTCACTCACATGTATCCAACTGTTATGCAGGCTAGAACCAAATCCAATATCACTAAACTAAACCATTTCTAACCCAAATCAACATCTGCATCACCCAAATTCCAAAACCAAGTCCCATTGAGTCTCAGTTTGACTTTTGTTGACCAAGCATCCAAATTGTTTGAAAATGAAATGTAAGCTTACAGTAAGCTTTAATAAGCTTGCATAAGCTTGATTTAGCTTAAAAATAAAATTCTAAGAACTTGCTCATAAGAGTTTGAAACTGAAAACTGCAACAGTAAGCATTGAACTGGGAACTTAGATAAAAAACTTGGATTGATGTTCAAAACACATTACAAAGATGTTATAACTTAAATTTGATACAGAAAAACTGAAATTACAACATTTTTATTTAAACTAAAACATTTATAAAGAAAAACGACACTAAGGAAAATTTATAAACTAACTACCCTTTTTCACTTCTCCTCTTTCTTCTTTTATACTCCAAGTGGTCTTCCCTTCTCTCTCTTAGCAAATCCCATCACTTTTCTCAACCATTGGATGGCTTAAACTGATCATGGCCATTGAATTGAGTTTTGGCGCCAAAATTGGTTTAACAGCTGGAGAGGTTGAGTGAGGTGATAAGGGGTGCATTAATTGTGTCTTTGGAGTGTTGTGGAGGAGGGGGGAACAAGGTGAGCTGGGGGGGATGGGTTTGGAGGGAGCAGTGATAGCAGTTGGAG